>MU784126.1:0-11125 GCA_026770625.1 Nicotiana glauca | reverse complement strand
TCGATAGGGAGGTCGGGTTAAAAATTAGAAAATTGGAGCCCCGAGTCAACTATGCGGTCGCATTTGCGATCGCAGAGTGAAGATGCGGTCCGCATAATGGACCGCAAAATGCTCCCCAAAAATTAAACATTCTGACTCAGTCTGCGGTAAGAATGCGGTCCGCATTCATGTTCTGCAGTCGCAAAGTGCACCGCAGAACTGACACTCACAAAATTCAAAGGAGAAAATGCGACGACTATGCGGTCCACATTTCGATTATGCGACTGCATTTTGACCGCATAACTGACTTCAATTTTAACGAACACTCTGCCTCACTCTGCCTCACTCTGCGGTCCGCATTTCTATTATGCAACCGCATTCTGGACCGCATTTCTTGCATTTTTCTGGAAACTTATTTTCGACTTTTTAATGCATTGTTCCTAACTTGGCACCAGGGGATCCGGGTTTTTGGAGTAGGGATTTCATGGGGCCTTACATTGTTGATGTCATATGTAGGTCTTACGAGACCGAATCTGCCCGTATGGGTCCTTTTGAACTCAGGTTTTTAATGGACGATGATTGGTGGCAGTCCCCAAGTCATCGAAGGTATTCTGGCTCAGGAGTTGTTACTTGTAGAATTGGTATTGCCTCATTGAGGGCTTACGATTTTGGCGATTCCGACCCTGAGGTCATGCGATTTTTGATATTTTGATGCTAGTCCCCGAGTGTTCGGGACACTTTCGGCCTTGGAGACATTTCATGATTTTCATGTTGCTTCGTTGAGGGCTTATGAGTTTGGAGACCCGACCCGAAGGTCGTTCAGATGTTGAATTGTCGACGCCAGTCCCCGAGTGTTCGGTTAATTTTTTATGGAGGAATCGTTTTTGCGAAAATGCTAAGTTTCTTTTGGAGTGTGACATGCTTTGATAAAGGGTATTCTTCGATTTTTTGGTACAAGTATACATGCTTTCACCGTCAGGGGCCCCGCTATAAGGACATGGTTTGTTTGACTGTTTGACCCGATACATCATTTTCCTATTGGGACCCTGGGGGGATGCCCCCTAGTGTTTGGGGTTGATTGCAAAAGAAACCTCGAATGCTTGTTGAGTCTTCCTTAGGTAGCATGTGGATGTTGCCTCATTAAAAACCTAGCCGGTAAAACCCTATTCGGGATAAAAACTCAGCTGAAGGAAAAGAGTGCAACGGATGCTTTAAAACCTTAAGGTCTTCGAGCTGGGTTAGGGTTTTGACTGCTTCGGTCCGGCGCCTGCACAAAGGTTAGCATGAAATACGAAATAAAAAGGGAGATGGTTATACCTCAGTGGCGATGGCATTTTTGGACCTTGGCATTCGTTCGGAGGACGCGGTACGGTCCTTCATTCGGATAAGCTGAGAGTGTGTCTCGTGGTTGCTATCTTATTGTTTGTTTATTTCTTAGTCCCTCTACTGGTGGAGACTTTGGTGTTTTGGCTAGTAGCAACTATCTCAAAAGATTGTATGGATGACATGTTGCGGCTCGTCCGCTTTGTTCTTTTTGGTTGTTTCTCTTTCCCAAAACTAATTTTTGGCTCGGTCGCTGAGGAATTCTCGAAGGTGACCATTGTCGAGTAATCGGGCCACTTTCTCCTGGAGTTGCCGGCAATCCTTGATCATGTGTCCATGGGTGTTGTGAAATTCGCACACTGAGTTATGGATCCTTTGTGAATGATTCGATTGTACAGGCCTGGGCAATATGGCATCTCTGATTTTGCTGATGGCGAAAATGATGTCTGACACATCGATATTGAAGTTGTATTTCGATAAGCGAGGTGCCTCCGCTGGCCCCGCATTCCTATTGAATCCGGCTCTGTTTATTAGTCCCCGAGGATTCTGTCCACGGACTATCCTTCGATTGTTACGAGGTAGGTTGCACCTCGGGCGTTCCTTCTGTCTTTGGTGTATGGCTGATATCTTTCCTATTTTTGGTTTGGCTCATTCGCTAGGAGCCTGCTTGGGTATACTGCGCCCGAGGGGGCTCCCAGCTGGCCGTCTTCGACCCTGATTTTTGACTGGTATCGGTTGTGGACGTCCGACCAGGTCACGGCGGGATATTTGACCAGATTCTCTTTCAGTTGCTTTGAAGCCACCGAGATTCACTCATTCAGAACTTGAGTGAAAGCCTGCACCGCCCAATCGTCAGAGACCGGTGGTAGTTCTATTCGTTCCATTCATTCCATTCAAAAGAGAGACACGAATTATCGCAGCATATCGTTCTCTCTTAGCTTGATTTTGAAGACGTCGGATTTCCTTGTGGCCACCTTGATGGCCCTGACATGTGCCTTTATGAGCGAGAATGGAAAATGAGTCTATAGAGTTTGGGGCCAGGTTATGATACCACATCATTGCCCATTTAGAAAGTGTTTCTTCAAACTATTTCAGCAGGACGGACTCGATCTCGTCGTCCTTCAGATCATTGCCCTTTAATTCACAGGTGTAAGCGGTAACGTGCTTTTTTGGGTCTGAGGTACCGTTGTATTTTGAAAGGTCCAGCATTCTGAACTTCTTTGGAATGGATTTTGGGGCCGCTTCCTATGGGAACGACTTCTGTACGAATTTTTTTGAGTCCACACCATTCAAGATCGGGGGCGCTCCTGGAATTTGGTCGAGCTTGGAGTTGTAAGTCTCGACTTTCTTATCGTTGGCTTCTATCATTTTCTCGCCCAATTTGATCCTTTGGTGAGGTCCTCGAGCATCTTTACGATGACAGGATCGGCTATTGACCCGTTATTGCTCGATCACTCCGGTACCTATTCGGCCGGGTGAGCTATTCCCGTCGCTACTATGCTAGGATTTTTCTGGTGACTTTGCAGCTGAGCAATAGCCAGATTTTATGCCTGCAACATTTCAAAAATAACATGAAGGCTAACCTCCCGTTCTTCCCTGGTTGGGGTTTTCTGAGCTTCTAGTGGATATCCTTGGTGCACACTTTTATCGGTATGTGAGCTTACATGAACCTGCTAGGCGTCGCGTGAACCCACGCCTGCTGGAATTGGTCCTGGTGCGTTCTCAAGGTTTCGTGGTGGCACACTAACACCTGGAACAGCCACACCATTCTCTCTGTGGTTCTCAAGATTGCTATTTACTGAATCAGACATTTCGACCTGAAATCAAAGATCTCTGGACAAGAAAAAGCGCGAAAGACAACTTGCATTGTGTAATGGGACCAGCAAGAAAATAATCACTATTATTTTTAGCCCCACGATGGGCGCCAAACTGTTTACCATGAAAATGGTAATAATAATTAAATTTGATTATGGGATTAAAAATACGTGATTTATTTTTATACTAGTTGTTAAGCAATTGATTCTATGTGTAAGACTTAGGAACGAAATAAGAGTAAAGAGTAAGGTGATAACTAAACCGATAGGTTAACAATCGGGGCCTCGAGGTCGATTCCGGAGCTCGGCTGTGAGCTATCGAGGGTGATCGGAGTATTACTAATAGTTATAATAAAATTAATGAAGGATCTTTATGGCCACTGATAAGCAATAAATGATGAACAATAATGAAGATGATAAATGGAAGCAATAATATCAAGAGAATGTGTTAGAGAGCATAGAGAATATTCTTGTATATTTCGTGTGGAGCAACTAAAGCAACCTAACTTTACAAAATGGCAAGGATCTCTTTTATATATGAGGGGAATCCCAATATAGTACAAAATGCATTAATTACATAGATATGGAGATGGGATAGCTAAATGACACCCTGATTTGGGTTCAGAATAGCCCACTAGACTTTGTCAGCCCTAGCCGTGTGCCTTGGAAACTTCCCATTTCTACCATCATCGTGATCATTACTACACTGAGGTCGAGTTTCGACGACCCTTGAGGAAGGGTACTTATCCGTGGCCTCGAACCTTCGAGGTGATCTTCCGAAGTGCCTTAATGATGAGAAATTGGACCCTCCGATTTTGCCGTATACAATAGTTGTATACTTCGGACCATGACGAACCTGGGAAATTCGTGCCGCATTTTATGCAAAAAATAAACAGAGTTAGACCCTTGTCCCCTCCGAATTCGACTACTTACACATTAACAATTAGCATGCCGGCATTTATCTCTCCAAATAATGCACATATTATGGTTGTGCCAGTTTGGATTATGGAAATCCCTGTGGGGACTTTGGACAAGGCTTTCTTAGAGGGCTATTATGCGGACAACATTTTAACCCGGACTAGGTTTGATCATGATGCATGTACAACTATTATCAGAGTAAGGTTTCTATAGAAGTCTAGATTGGTACCCTCAAGCGGACAACTTGAGAGGGAAAGGCACGGAACCGTCGACTGCACCACTAATCAACTAGTTTTACCACAAATAAGCCTTTCCAAATTTAAAGGGTAATTTTAGGAAGATCTCGGACAATCATTAAGCGCCTCTATAGTGTTAGTATGCACGAGTGGAATATGATGTTGAGCATGAAGTTATGCAAAAGAAAATAATATGTTGCCAAGTATTTTCACGATGAATAATGATAAAATGCAGTATTTAATAATTGTAAGACAATTAAGAAAGAAAAACAACGAGATAAGTCAATTTCCATGGTAAAAAGTGATAGAATAGGGAAGAGAAATCATAAATAAATGAAGATAGCAAATAAATTCACATAGAGTGGGAAGGGGAAGTGGTGTGCAAGTAGTAACAGAATAATAAAGGCATGCTTAAGGACTAATTCACAAACAAATTCGTTATGGTAAGAGCCTAAAGATATCCCCAGCAGAGTCGCCATGCTGTCGCGCCCCCTTTTCTTGCGAAATTGAGTTTCGACATTTATGGGACAATTCCTTTCCGAGAGGGTAGGGAATTGGACTTGGAAGAGTCACCACCTAATGGATTAAGGTGTGTTAGTGCACCTAGAGAAAATAACTTATATAACCAGTTTACATTACCAGAGATCGGATAAGAGCTCGAAATTACCTCGAGGGGAAGGTGTTAGGTACTCTTCGAGGTCCGCAATGGTGGATCCCGGCTGAACTTAAATTAATCGAATTAGTCTAAAAAGGAAGAAGATAATTTGGACAAATGTAATATTCAATTTATTTTAAACATGAGTATGGGGAGTCCTAAGTTTTTTAGCCTATAGGATCATTCCATGAATACTTTGTAACTCCCTCAAGTCGGGGTATTACTCATAGCATTAGCGCCTGGACTATCATCTCCTTACTACCCAGTTACTATCTTTAAGTTGTTACTTAAGCGTTCTAGTAGTTTTTTGCTTGTTCCTTGTGCGTGCACTACCCGTCCATTACCTATGGCCTTGGAGGTATTAGGACCTCTATTTGGAATGGTTCTAGACCAACCTATGTTACTTAAAAAATGTGAAATCTAGGCGACAAAGAAAAACAAATAGGACTTTCAGATAAAGAACAAGCAGGGGCTCACATTGACCTCCACGCATAAACAACAAAACCATGCAATTGAATCAACAAACTTTATTAACTTTGGAATCCTATAGGCAGGATATCTATGTGGGAAAATAGTTGAGATATAGCTTTGTTAAGGTGGGAATTAAGACCTATTTGTTTGCCTACTAATTTTATTCAACATGAATCTGGGCACTTCAGGCAGTAATATGTCACAATTATAAACCTAGTATCATTATTAAGTCCTACAGATATATTCCTAAGTGATAGATAATAGCGAATGAATTCAGGATCGATCGACAGAATCCTAAAGGCATGGTTTTTAGAAACTTGTTGATTATAGACCTATAGACATAGTGTCTAAGCGTAGCACTGATTTTGACTTATAGGGATAGATTTTATTCCCTTTTAATCCCATAAGCATGATCTCTAATTACTAAGTTGATATCTTATAGGAATGATTTCTACATTTAAAATTGATTTTAGTCCTATAGGCATGATATCTATTTCTGGATTAATTAAAACCCAATAGGCATGATTTCTAAGTTTGAATGGATTTAAATCCTATAGGCATGATATCTATTAACTGTGTACGGGTAGAAATTAAAGTACTTTCGAGTTGCTCTTTGCCCAAAGCCCTCCTTCCGACTTAGTTAGAAATACCAACTCTAAATAAATTAAACAGACTACCAGGAAGGATGGTTAATTCAAACAACAAGATCCTATAGGCATGCTTGCTAATGCACATTTGTTGGAAACATGTACAGATCCTATGAGCCAGATTTCTAATATACAGAATTAAATGGAAGTCCTATAATTAGGATTTATAGTATGCCAATGTAAAATACAGAAAAAATGATTATGAAAGCCCTATAGGCAGGATGTCTAAACACAGTATAAAACTCACACAGTTTTCACTTAAACTAACAAAATTGACAACATAATTAAATCCAATAGATAGGATTTCTACCCAGTTTTAACAAAATATATAAGAAGAACCCCCAAGCTTTACTAAATATCCCTGAATATGTTATTACATAATTATTACAGACTGAAATAGCAAAATGAATTACATAAAGGTATCAATTACACTATAAGAAACCTTCATAGGCCCAAATAAACCTGGGAACCAGGCCTTCCCACATAACGGCTTTGAAGCATAGCAGTAATTCATCCACAGCATATTAGAACCAGGCTTCCAGTGTGTCAAAGTTTCAAAGGGCCTCAGGGACTCCGGGCAATGCTCACACCAGAACCACACATTCAGAAAAGAATTCACGAGAGATTAAAAAACCATCCCCCAGTGCGTCAGAGTTCAAAGGAGTCGCATGTGGACCCTAGGCAGTACTCACACTGGGATGTTTGAGAACCTAAGGGAATAAGAGTATATAAAAGAGAGAAGGGGCAAGTTTTTTAAAAGATAGTTAGATTTCAAAGGAAACAACATTGAGAACATAGAGTTGCAGGCAGAACTACACCAAGGAAACATACAGAATTCATGTTTAAACACATAGTTCAAATAAGTTGAAGTCTAATTATGCTAAATACTCATGCTAGTACTTAAGAAAATCATGGCTTGATCACAGAAACAATTAGGTAGAAAAGATTAAACTGGTCATGCAAATGAATTACACAGGCAGGGCATATGAGTTAAGCAACAAAATTTATGTGCAAAGTTCAGAACAGGTATAGAATTAACAAACAGTGCATGAGACAACTTAAACCTTAGGCTCAACTATGAAAGGGAATCATATTATTTGGTCTTAAGTTAACAGTGTTACTAAATGAGATCATATAATCATATAAAGGATAGAGTCATGCTGAAAATTAAAACAAACTAAGTAAGCAAAGCATAAGGAATGGAATTACATGTCATGCCCCAAACCTAGCGTGGCTGGCACCCGGTGCCGCAATGGCCCGAGCGAACCACTCTGTAACTCATGATCACTCGACCAAAACTGGAACATACATAGGTCGAGTTATCTGTACTAATTCCTTTCGTAACTATCAAGGGCCCACATGGCCACAACTCATAATGTACAACTGTAGTGGGAAAACACACTGTATCACTGAACTATTTTTCTTAAAATATGAATACATATGGGCCATCAAAGCATCTGACATACTGTACAAAATGAACCTCTGTCTACATTGCCTCTAAGATTATTTGATATTAAATGGGACAGGATACCGGCCTACCTATAGGTCTGTAGAAAACTTCTGACACGATGAATCATAAACTCGGCTGCGCTCCGAATGAGGTGGAGTCTTACTGATCCTAGCTGAAGCCAATCTCATCTACTTATGAGGGCTCATTAAACTGATTATCTATATCTACAGGCTTAAATGTAGCGTCCTCAACAAAAGGACGCCAGTACGAATAATGTACTGAGTATGTAAGGCATGTAAATCAGTATATAAAGAACATGGAAGAAACTTTGAGTAAAAGACTCAACCTATAAGTCGGGATAGCTCTGTAAATCAAAATCATGAAATATCAATAGTGTCATACATATGCGTATAATTGTCATGTAATGCATAAGTCTGTACGTATATAACATCATCAAGCTTCTGAGGGCATCCCATCATATCATTTTAGCCACTGTAGGTAACATCATCATCGTATACCAGCAGATCAAGTGGTAATGCGTATATAACGCCGTAAACTTTTTCCCGTATATAACGTCTGTCACACCTCCTTTTCCGAATATTTTATCAGCCTTTACTACACCTCGAGAAGAGATCTAGTAATAAAGGAGTTTTTCTAATTTAAGGACAATCGAAACGGGATTCGTTTTTATTTAAGATTCAGAGTCGCCACTTGGGAGATTTATGGTGTCCCAAGTCACCGATTTTAATCCCGAATCGAGGAAAGGTTTGACTCTGTTTAACTGTCGCAAACTAGAAATCAGGGTAAGGAATTCTGTTAACCCGGGAGAAGGTGTTAGGCACTCCCGAGTTCCGTGGTTCTAGCACGGTCGCTCAACTATCGTATTTGGCTAAAATATTTGATTTTAATACATGTTATCCTATTTGTGCAATTTTAGAATTAATTACTGCTTTTTGTTAAATTATTTTTATTTTTTAAGAAAGTGAACGTCGTTTAAGAATATATTTTTGGATCACGTCACATGAAATGCACCCGGATCCTCGATACATTCTCATTCAACATTTTTGGATTTGGATTTGGATTTGGGTTGCATGAAATGCACAACCGTATTTAGGAAGGTAAGATTAATTAAAACGCTCCTAAAGCGACTAACGCGTTGTTATCTTTTGGGAAGGCCGTGAAATTTGCTAAACGGCCCGTCCCGCATTTCTAAGTATTTTTATTAAGTAATTAATGAGGGCCCCGCAATTTATATTTGTTTTGGCGAGGCTCGTCTCATTTTTATTATTAGAAGGCCAACCTAAAGCAAACTAAAATTTTCTATTTTATTATTTGTCTCTAAAAGGCCGATTAATTCACATTTATAAATTCGGGCCTCAAATTCAAGTCTGAATTCAAATAAAAGGAGAGACCCTTTTAACTTGAACCCGCTATCTAATTCGAAACCCAATTTTATGTTTGTGAGTTAATTCCCTATATTCCTAGCACAATTTAAAAGAGTTTCATTTTTGCAAGGCACGCCCCGGAATCTAAGGATCAACAAGACTAATTAAACGAGGGCCATGCAATTAAGATTTTGTTCGGCACGACACACCTCGATTTTCAATTTTAAAGGATTGTACTCACTAAAGCAAACTAATGATATTCATATTTTAAAAACTATTTAAACTTAGTAAAGCTATGGGCTATTAATGGGATCTAACAGAAAAGCTTCCGTAAACTTGGAACATAATGGATCTTTTTTAAAAATAGTAATAAAATACAAAGGCTTGTATCATGAAATCACATAATGGCATAGAGCCATTTATTTCCATTCTAAAAAATTATTTTAAGAGCCCATAAGAAATTTATCCTCACCACAAAATTATAGTCCAAATATTTCTCCTACCTAATCTGTACCGATTCAACCAAGCAAGTAAAATGACCAATCCATTTGTTTCATTTGGTCTTAACCCCAAACCTATTCCTTTATTTAGCCTTGATTTCCTTTACTTATGGTTCAAATGCTAACCACACATATTTTGCTTTTAAGGAAACGAAAAATTCAGTGAGGGAAACTAGCTGATGCAAATCGAGACAAGCCAACTTATCTAAACTTGAGCAGATCAATAGGAGAAATCGAGCAGAGAGTCAAGCAAAGCATTCAGGTCAAGGAAACAAAGACAAATTCAACATTGACACAGTAGACAAGCAAATGAAGAATAACAAAGCACCAAACAGCAATATTTCACAAAATGTGAGTAGAAAATGAATTTAAAGGAAACATGAATATGGACCTTTGATGACCTCGACTGAACGAACTCAAATGGGTTTCAATCATGATCGGGATTTGAAAATCCATCTTTCATTTGATGAAATCTCCAATAATACACGGACAGAAATCGCATAAATGCTACAACCCAAACCCAAAACAACTGAAGCTTGAACCAACGGATGCCGGACAGATCTCAAACCGGAAATTGAAACCTGGAACCTCGAGCGAAAATGAAGAGCAACGATCTAAACTCGAACCTCAACGGCGCCGGAATCTAACCAAACGGCACCTCAACGCACGACTGAAATAGAGCCTCTCTAGACAACGTCCAGCGACGACCTCAACACTCCATTATCTGGCGCCAAACAAATCTCGTAAACGAGTTCCGAGATAAATTCAACTGTTTTTGACGTGTGCATGTGTGTGTAAAGCTTCGTTTAGGTGTGTAAAGCTTCGTAGGTGTTCTTAGAGTTTTTGACCTGATGCCGGTAGTTATGAGGTGCAGGGAGGTGATGGAGTGTCCTACAACGTTCAGTCGCCGGTTTCCGGCGATGGATCTGATCGGAGTTATCGCTGGTTGGCGTTGCGTGTGGTTTCTCTGCTAGAGATGAAGAGAGAAGGGTGTCGTTTGGAGACAGTGGCTGGCGAGGTTATGGAGAAGATTTAGGGTTAGTTTTGTTTTTGGTTTTTGATTAGTTGGAGAAGATGACTCTCCAGGCGTTGATTAGTTGGTTTTTGATTTTTTTGGTTTTTGATTAGTTCCTTTTTTGAAGATGGCTGGCGGGGTTCTTCTCCTTTTTTTTTCTCTTTTCCATATAGTATTGTTTATGTATATATAGTGGTGTATAGAGTGTGGGTAGGGAATAGTTTTTGGGGGAAAATATTTTGGGGAAGGTTTTGGGGGAAAAATATTTTGGTGTTGGTTTTGGGGGGGAAAATATTTTGGGATTTTCAAATGCTTGGTCGATTTGAATTTAAGACCAAGCTTTTTCATTTCCCTCTTCTTTTTGTTGCTCTTTTCTTTCTTTAATTAATTAAAAACCTAAACTAAATTCCTAAATTGATTTAAAATTGTAAAATTAAGCTAATTATCTAACTATGTAAAAATAATTATTTTTTTTTATTTTTGATTAATGGCACAATTAGCTCAATGTAATTAATTCCTAAATGCAAATTAAACCTAAGGTGGCATGAAATTAAAATGTGATATTTTTATGGTTTTTTTATTTTATTTTATTTTTTTATGATTTTTTAAAAATATTAAAAATGCATGCCATGCAAATACCTAAAAATCAATTAAAATTATTTTAGTCTATTTTTTAGGAGTTATCTTTATGTAGGGCAAAAATCACATGCTTACAGCTGCCCCTCTTTGCTC
>MU784119.1:23631-48712 GCA_026770625.1 Nicotiana glauca | reverse complement strand
ATAAATGGATTTCTAAAAAGACTTAAGCTTCGTTTTCTCAAATTATTAAAGAGAATTGGCCTTTTTTGGATAATTTCTCCATGTTGACTTCTTGACTGATAGTCTGACTGTGTGTGTGTTTATTTTGGAACGGGCCGAATGCCCCGAGAGATTAATAGATGCATCTATAGGTGCGTCGTCGACCCTCGACAAGTGCACATTTATTTCTGTTGGATCTGTCCGTCGCCTCAGTATGATTTGCGCATGCTTGTGTTGCTGCGTGGACTTAATTAAGTTATTATTGCCCTTTTCTTGCTTAAAAATATTTGGATTATATTTAAAGAGAAATTCTGGAAATTTTCTTATGAAAGAATTACGTGTTTACTTGTTTCCTCTATCTGGATTAAAATTATGTTTATAAAATAAATCCACTGTTTAATATGTATATTAAGGATAAATAATCATTGGACTATTAGAGAGTGTCAAGTTGACCATCTCGTCTCTACCCCTTCGGGATTAGGCGGGACACACACTGAGTACACGTTGATTACCTACTCATACTACACTTCTATGCATTTTTGTTGCACATGTATATATACCTCTTGCAGCCTATGGGGCGTAGCAGCACGGACGTTTCTGGTACTAGGCGAGCTGCATCATTCGAGGTGACCGCAGCTAGGGTAGTCCCTTCCAGTGTACCGTATTTACTTTCCGTCCACTGTATTCCGGATGGATATTGTATTTTATTTCTCTTATCAGTAGTCGCTCATGTACTTGTGAAACCGAGTTCTGGGGATGTATGTGGATTATTTGTAAATCTTAAAAAGTTGTTTAAATATTTTATTTATTTATTCGAAAGAATACACTGAGTCTTGTTTAAAACGTATAAAAGAAATATTTTTCAAAAGTGTTAAAAATGAGATTTAATTAAGTATTTGAGTTGGCTGGCCTGACGGCGGTGTCCGGCGCCACCACGACCCTTAGTGGATTTTGGGTCGTGACATAATTGATAAGATATAAGTATACAAGCTTCTTTTACTCCAAATTCTCTGTTTGCATGCAGTTAACAACATTTGTGAAGAGTGAAGAAACATCTTTACCAACAGTCATAGCAGCAATCACCTTTTTGACAGCATCTTTTCTCTTGTCCTGCATTGGATACATATATATAAGCAACTCCAAAATTTCAAAAAAAAAGGGAATGGCCAGCACTGGGCTCGTCTAAATCCGCATCTAGACGCGAAGGCAGACACGACCAGGACAGCCACAAAATAAAAAAAATAGTGAAGTAAGGGCATCGCCCACCTCACTTTGCTAATTGTTAAATTTACAGCACTGGGCTCATCTAAATCAGCGTCTAGACACGAAGGCAGATGCGACCACGCCAACCACAAAATTAAAAAAACAGTGAATTGAGGGCATCTCGCACCTCACTTTGCAAATTGTTATTTTTTTAAATATATTTTTTCTTTCTTTTTCTTCTTAAAATGTTAAAATAATTTCTTAAGGTAACTACGCCTGACTTTAAAGTAGCAGAGAAGACCTTCAACTTCAAAAAACCTAATTCAGTTTCTCACCCCCAATATTTCAACTCCAGCGTGCCTCAACGTCAATCAATTTTATACCAACATGTATGTCGTACTCCTGCTTTCATGGTTCTACGTTTGCTTACATTACTTTTTCTGCTAAATTTGTTGTAGTCAAGCCTGTTGTGGTTGCTTTAGAAATTTTCGAGTTAGACCTACACTATTAGAAGTTAGTTTAGCATCGGAATCAACAGACTGAGGGGTTGCCAAGAAGCCATACATAATTTCTAATAGAATTGCGTCTGTTTTTACGGTTTTTTGACATGGAAGACCAGAAGCGAGCCAAATTTTCGTCGAACGATATGAAAACTTTTACATAATATAGATTATGAGTAATATTGCAGTTCTTAAAACAATTTGACATAAATTCGATCTCTTCTTAAATTTATTTGTACTAGGTTCATCTGTTTTGTGGCAGCCTGCTATGTTTCGGCTATTTTTTCATCTTTACGCATAACTTTTGTAGCATTTTGGTTCTTATTGATTGTTCATAAAACTTATATTTTTCACTGATGTAGCTCTCTAAATTGGGATGTGCAAATTCAAGAATTATAGCCGTTACATTAATAGCCTTACTAGCCCTTTCCATTCTGATTTTGCAGACCTCGTGTCACGACCCAATTCCCAAACCCAGTCGTGATGGCGCCTCTCGTGAAGATAAGGCCATCCAACAGAACAACAATACCTCTTTTAACAGTTACTTAGCATGAATAAGTCTGAATCTTAGATAATATGATCATAAGTGCGGAATAAAAAACGTGATAAAACAAGGAAACCATTCCGACTCAGCCCGAAATCGGGGTGTCACAAGTCATGTGCTACTACAAAGTTTACTAAAATTGTATAAAGTCTGAAAATATCATAAATAACAAAATATAAGGGAGAAAACGGGGCTGCGGACATCAACAACTACCTCGTTACTCCTTGTCACCGCCTGATCTGGAAAGAATCAGCGCTCAGGAGCGAACTCAGCTCTACCTGTATCTGCACACATGGTGCAGGGAGTAATGTGAGTACTCCGACCCAGTGAGTAATAAAAATAAATAATGACTGAAGGCAAGAAATCTCATAAAAGCACAAATAACGCTATCTCAAGCAATACAATCAATTATAGAATAAAATCGTGAATTATCGGATAAATCTCTTTTAAAACAGTCAAGACAAACAATTTCAACAAGTAAGAAATCATCAAAACTTGCCCCTCGGGCTCAATATCAAATCTCTCAGTACAGTATCAGCCCCGCGGGCTCACTCCCAAGTCACATAGTACAACATCAGCCTCTCGGGCTCACTCCCAACTCACATAGTACAACATCAACCTCTCGGGCTCACTCCCAACTCACATGGGTACATGCGCTCACTAGGGGCGTACAGACTCCGAGAGGGGCCCCTTACGACCCAAGCTCTATATAATTATAAGGCCTTAAAGCCTGTCACATCAACATACGGCCTTAAAGCCTTCTCACATCACACTCGAGGCCTGGAAGCCTCCTCACATCACTCAACATATCCTCACGTATGGCCCTCGGCCTTAATCAGTCCAGAAAATGATCACAAGCCCCTGGGCATCAGTAAAGAAAATGGTGCTCAGCTTAAACCACATTAGAAATATCATTTAAATCTCAAGTTGAGTATAAATGTAGCTGAGTTCATGAAACAGAATGATTTAGTTGGACTGAGTTCCAATAATATTTCAATTAGTGAGGAAAAATGTGATGGAAATTCACAAGGGATTTCAAATAGTCAGCACGAAGCCCAAATATGGCAATAAGCCCAAATCATGGTGAAAACAATAAGTCTTTATCAAATACGCGGTAAAATATCAACAGGGATGGATCAAGTCAAAATCCTCAATAGTAAATGACCCAGCACTCGTCATACAATGCGTGTTTCTTCTCAACATAGCACTACGTTGTGCAATCCGGGGTTTCAAACCCTCAAGACATCATTTAAAATCATTACTCACCTCGAGCCGGTCAAAATCCTAGCTCGCTATGCCCTTGCCTCGCAAATCGACCTCCTCGCGCGTCGAATCTGCTCAAAACCACAACGAATACATTACAATAGGCTAAGGGGACATAACCCAATTGAAAAGACTCGAAAAAACATCAAAATTCACGAAATTTGCAAAACCCGACCCCCGGGCCCATGTCTCGAAAAATTATAAAATTAACATCACCGGCTTCCTTATCTCGCCACGAGTCTAACCATGTAAGAATCATTCAATTCCCATATCATTTCAACCCTCAAATCCTTGATTCTATCCAAGAGGGTTTTGTACACTTTTCAACAAAATTCTCAGATTAAATGCCAAAACTCATGATAGATTCAACTTATACAACCAAAATTGAGTTAAGAACACTTACTCCGTTGTTCTCTACGAAAATCTATCCAAAAATCGCCTTATCCGAGCTCCAAATCGTTAAAAATGGGAAATGGGAACGAAGTCCCATTTCGAGAACTTAACCTCTCTGCCCAGGCCTATTTCTGCTTTTGCGATAAAATGTCGCTTCTGCGACTTCCGCATCTGCGGTCTACGTTCGCTTCTGCGGACCTTCACTTAAGGACCACGATCGCTTCTGCGGTCCCCTACCGCATATGCGGTTCTCGCTTCTGCGGACAGTTGTCTGCTTCTGCGGAAATGCCAATCCAAGCCCCGACCGCTTCTACGGTTACACAATCGCATAAGTGGTACCGTTTCTGCGGTCCGCCAATCACTTCTGCGGAACTAGTGCCCAGGTCCCCTCACCGCTTCTACGGCTCCCCCTTCGCTTCTGCGGAGCCGCTTTTGCGGTCCATTTTTGGTAGAAGCGAAAACACCAGATACCAGAACTCTTCAGCAGTCTCCAAACTCCAAATTTCATCCTGATAGCCATCCGAAATCACCCCGAGGCCCCCGGGACCTCAACCAAAAGCACCGACACATCCTAAAACATCATTCAAACTTATTCCAATCATCAAAACGCCTCAACTAACACCAAAATCATCAAATTACATCGAATTCAAGCCTAAGTTCTTTTTAAAACTTCCAAAACACGCATTCGATCAAAATCCAACCATCCACGTCCGAATGACCTTAAATTTTGCACACACACAACCCAAATCACCTAACGGAGCTACAACAACTCTGGGAATTCCGTTTCGACCCTCGGATCAAAATATCACCTATCAACCGGAATTCGCCCAAATACTAACTTTGCCAATTCAAGCCTATTTCTACACCGGACCTCCAAAATAGATTCCAGTCACGCTCCTAAGTCACAAATCATCCCCCGAAGCTAACCGAACCATCGGAATTCATATCCGATCACTCTAACACACAAGTCAACTTTCAGTTGACTTTTCCAAACTAAGACTTCCTTAAAGAGACTAAGTGTTTTATTTGTTATCAAAACCAATCCAAATCAACTCTAACACACCCAATACCGATAATGAAGCATAGGGAAACATAAGATGGGGGAAACAGGCAGAAACTCACATGACGACGGGTCGGGTCGCCGCATCCTCCCCAACTAAAACAAACGCTCGTCCTCGAGCAGGTTAAGGATCATACCTGAAGTCTCAAATAGGTGAGGATATCTGCTCCGCATCTCCCGCTCGGTCTCCCAGGTAGCCTCCTCCATGGGCCGGCCTCTCCACTGCACTTTCACTGATGCTATATCTTTTGATCTCAATTTTCGAACATGTCGACCCAAAATAGCCAATAGCTCCACATCATAAGTCAAATCTTCATCTAACTGCACTGTGCTGAAATCCAAAACATGAGACGGGTCCCCAACATACTTCCGGAGCATAGAAACATGGAATACCGGATGAACACCCGACAAACTAGGTGGCAAAGAAAGCATATAGGCTACCTCTCCAATCCTTTTAAGTATTTCAAAAGGCCCAATGAACCCCGAACTCAACTTTCCCCTCTTTCCAAACCTCATAACACCCTTCATGGGTGAAACCTTCAGCAAAACTTTCTCACCCACCATGTAAGATACATCCCGAACCTTCTGGTCTGTATAAATCTTTTGACGTGATTGAGCTGTACGAAGTCTCTCCTGAATCACCTTCACTTTCTCTAAGGCATCCTGAACTAATTCTGTCCCCAATAATCTAGCCTCGTAGGGCTCGAACTAACCAACTGGAGATCTACACCGTCTCCCATACAAGGCCTCATACGGTGCCATCTGAATACTGGATTGATAACTGTTATTGTACGCAAACTCTGCAAGTGGCAAGAACTCAGCCCAAGAACCTCCGAAATCAATAACACATGCACGCAACATATCCTCTAATATCTGAATAGTACACTCAGACTGCCTGTCTGTCTGAGGATGAAATGATGTGCTCAACTCTACCTGCGTACCTAACTCTCGCTAAAATGTCCTTCAGAACTGAGAAGTAAACTGAGTACCTCTATCTGAAATAGTAGACACTGGGACACCATGCAATCGAACAATCTCTCTAAAAAGATCCCTGCCAGCCGCTCCGAAGAATAAGTAGTACACACCAAAATGAAGTGCGCGGACTTGGTCAGTCGATCCACAATTACCCAAATAGAATCAAATTTCTTTAAAGTCTGAGGAAGACCACCCACAAAATCCATAGTAACTCTCTCCCACTTCCACTCGGGAATAATCATCCGCTGAAGTACACCACCCGGTCTCTGATGCTCATACTTTACCTGCTGACCGTTGAGACACCGATCCACAAACCCTACTATATCCCTTTTCATACTTCTCCACCAGTAGTGCTGTCTCAAATCCTGATACATCTTTGCGGCACCCGAATGGATGGAATACCGCGAGCTGTGGGCCTCCTCAAGCATCAACTCTATAAGCCCATCTACATTAGGCACACAAATTCAGCCCTACATCCTTAATACGCCATCATCATCTATAGTCACATCTCTAGCATCATCATGCTGGACTTTGTCCTTAAGGACAAGCAAATGCGGATCATCATACTGGCACTCTCTGATGCGGTCATATAAGGAAGAACAAGAAACCACGCAAGCCAATACCCGACTGGGCTCGGAAATGTCTAGTCTCACAAACCGATTGGCCAAAGCCTGAACATCATCTACAAAGGGCCTCTCCCCAACTGGAATGTACGCCAAACTCCCCATACTGACTACATTTCGGCTCAAAGCATTAGCCACTACATTGGCCTTTCCCAGACGATACAAAATAGTAATATCATAATCATTTAGCAACTCAAGCCACCTTCACTGCCTCAAATTAAGGTCTTTCTGTTTAAATAAATGTTGAAGATTGCGATGATCACTGAACACCTCAAAAGATACGCCATATAAGTAGTGTCTCCAAATCTTCAAAGCATGAAATATAGCAGCCAAATCTAAATTATGAACAGGGTAGTTCTCCTCATGGGGCTTTAACTGACGAGAAGCGTAAGCAATAACTCTACCCTCCTGCATCAACACACAGCCAATCTCAACTCTGTAGATGTAGCAAAACCAACACTGGAGCTGTGGTCAAAGCTATCTTGAGCTTCTGAAAGCTCTCCTCGCATGCGCCCGACCAACAAATAGAGCACTCTTCTGAGTCAACTTGGTCAAGGGCGATGTAATGGATGAAAATCCCTGAACAAACCGGCGATAGTAGCCTGCTAACCCGAGGAAACTCCGAATCTCTGTGGCTGAGGTCGGTCTATGCCAACTCTGCACTGCCTCTATCTTCTTTGGGTCAACTTGAATACCCTCGCTAGACACGTTGTGTCCCAAGAATGCCACTGAACTGAGCCAAAATTCACACTTGGAAAATTTTGCATAAAGCTTCTCTTCCCTCAATCTCTGCAAAACTACACGCAAATGCTCTATGTGCTTCTCCTGACTACGTGAGTACACCAGGATATCATCAATAAAAACAATAACAAATGAATCCAGATACGGCCGAAATACACTGTTCATCAAATGCACGAACACTGCCGGGGCATTAGTCAGCCCAAAGAACATAACAAGAAATTCACAGTGTCCATATCTAGTCCTGAAAGCAGTCTTAATAATATTTGAATCCCTGATCTTCAACTGGTGATAGCCCGAACGGATATCAATCTTCGAAAACACACTAGCTCGCTGAAGCTGATCAAATAAATCATCGATACGAGGCAAAGGATACTTGTTCTTCACTGTCACTTTATTTAATTGCCTGTAATCAATGCACATTCTCATTCTGCCATCTTTCTTTTTCATAAATAAGACTGGTGCACCCCAAGGTGACACACTAGGCCGCATGAACCCCTTATCTAAGAGTTCTTGAAGCTGCTCTTTCAATTCTTTCAACTCTGCCGGTGCCATACGATATGGCGGAATAGAAATGGGCTGAGTGCCCGACACCAAGTCAATGCCAAAATCAATATCCCTGTCCGGCAGCATGCCCGACAGTTCTGCAGGAAATACATCAGGAAAATCTCTCACAATTGGGACAGAATAAATACTAGGAGTCTCAGCTCCTACATCTCGCACAAAAGCCAAACAAGAAAGACAACCCTTCCCAACCATACATTGGGCCTTTAAGAATGAAATAACTCTACTAGGAACATAATCAGTCATACCATGCCACTCGATCCTCGGAACACCCGAAATAGCCAAAGTAACTGTCTTAGCATGACAGTCTAGAATAGCATGACACGGAGATAGCCAATCCATGCCAAGAATGATATCAAAGTCTACCATGCTCAACAGCAATAAATCAACTCGGGTCTCCAGACCCCAATAGTCACAATACAAGACCGATACAAATGGTCTACAATAATAGTATCGCCTACCGGGGTAGATACGTGCACAGGTAAAGAAAGACACCCTCGGGTCATACCCAAATAATGAGAAAAATATGAGGACATATAATAGTAGGTGGATCTGGGATCAAATAAGACAAAGGCATCTGTATGGCAGACTGAGATAATACCTGTGATAACAGCATCTGAAGCAATAGCATCTGACCTACCGATCATAGCATAGAAATGGGCCTGGCCACCGTCTAATCGACCTCCCCCTTGGGGACGACCCCTAGCTACCTGACCCCCACCCCTAGCTGACTAGGCAGGTGCTGAAGGAACTGGTGCAGAAGAAGAGGGTTGACCCCTCTGCTGTGATGAACTGGCAGCACGGCGAGGACACTACTTCCACATGTGTCCTAACTCTCCACACTCATAACAGCTCCTAGGTGCTGGAGGATGGGGCTGAAAAGAACCCCTCGCACCGGAGTGACTAGCTGATGCACTCGGCGCGGAAGAACCCTGAACAGATAGGGCATGCAAAGAACTCTGAGCTGGAAGGGCGCTGAGTGAGGACTGGCCCTGCTGAAACCCCTGATGATCATGGCCTAAAGATGCACCACGATACCCGGGATGAGCTGACTGAGGAGGTATGAAAGAACGACCCCTATCCTGCTGGAATTGGCCCCTAGATGGAGCCCCACTGTAACCACCAGAACCTCGAGGCCTCTTGGGCTCCCTCTCTTCCCGATCCTGGCGGTGAAACGACTCAATATCTTGAGCTATATCCACCACCTCCTCAAATTAAACACCCAACACTCTCTCTCTAGTCATAAGAACACGAAAATGATAGTTAAGGCCATCCACAAATCTCATGATCCACTCCCGCTCGGACGGGACCAGCCAAACTGCATGATGAGCCAACTCTGAGAACCTCATCTCATACTGAGACACATTCATGTCTCCCTATTGTAGCCACTCAAACTGCCTATGCAGCTCCTCCCTACGGGACCGCGGTACATATTTCTCCAAGAAGAGAACGGAGAACTCCTGCCAAGTCAAAGGTATTGCACCAACCAGCCTACGCCGCTCATATGCCTCCCACCAAGTGAAGGGAGCTCCTATAAACTGAAAGGTGGTAAATGATACATCACTCGACTCCAAAATCCTCGCTGTACGAAGCATACACTGGCACTTATCCAGAAAACCCTGGGCGTCCTCACCCTCAGCACCACCGAACATCGGAGGTTGGAGCCTACCAAACCTCTCCAGACGACGCTGCTCATCGTCTAGCATAGCTCGAACTACAAAATCCTAAACTGGTGCAGCCGGTTGAGCTGGAGGTACTTTCAGTGTCTGCAATCCCTATATGACCTGATCAGGTGTGCGGTTAACAGGAGTATGGGTGCTTTCCCTAGCCTGTGGAGTAGCTGTTGTTGTGGTGGATGAAACCACCTGAGCCAAGCCAGTGCAAACTGTCAATATCTAGGCCAATGTCTCCTGAAGACCTGGAATCAAAATGGGCACAGCTGGTTCCTGATCCTGAGCTGGGGCAACTGGAGGATCCACAGGTGTTGCCCCTGCCGCTCTGCCTCTACCACGACCACGACCGTGTCCACGGCCTCTGGTAGCATCGGTAGGTGGTACTGGTGGTCATCTGTCACGTCCGGTAGCGCGAGTCCTCACCATCTATGAGAGAATAGAACACATAAGTTTAGTATTCGGATCAACAAAGTCGCACGACAAAAATTTCAAGAGTATGAAGTTATTCCTAAGGTTCTGCAGCCTCTCGAGGATAAATACAGACGTCTCCATACCGATCCGCGAGAATCTACTAAACCTGTTCATGACTCGCGAGACCTAGTAACCTAGGCTCCGATACCAACTTGGCACGACCCAATTCCCAAACCTGGTCGTGATGGCGCCTCTCGTGAAGACAAGGCCAGCCAACAGAATAACAAAACCTCTTTTAACAGTTACTTAGCATGAATAAATCTGAATCTTATATAATATGATCATAAGTGCGGAATAAAAAATGTGATAAAACAAGGAAACCATTCCGACTCAGCCCGAAATCGGGGTGTCACAAGTCATGTGCTACTACAGAGTTTACTAAAATTGTACAAAGTCAGAAGATATCATAAATAACAGAAGATAAGGGAGAAAACGGGGCTGCGGACGTCAACAACTACCTCGTTACTCCTAGTCACCGCCTGATCTGGAAAGAATCAGCGCTCAGGAGCGAACTCCGCTCTACCTGTATCTGCACACATGGTGCAGGGAGTAATGTGAGTACTCCGACCCAGTGAATAATAAAAATAAATAATGATTGAAGTCAAGAAATCTCATTAAAGCATAAATAACTCTATCTCAAGCAATAAAATCAGTTATAGAATAAAATCGTGAAGTATCAGATAAATCTCTTTTAAAACAGTTAAGACAAACAATTTCAACAAGTAAGAAATCATCATAACTTGCCCCTCGGGCTCAATATCAAATCTCTCAATATAGTATCAGCCCCGCGGGCTCACTCCCAACTCACATAGTACAACATCAGCCTCTCGGGCTCGCTCCCAACTCACATAGTACAACATCAGCCTCTCGGGCTCACTCCCAACTCACATCAGCCCTTCGGGCTCACTCCCAACTCATATGGGTACATGCGCTCACTGGGGGTGTACAGACTCCGGGAGGGGCCCCTTACGGCCCAAGCTCTATATAATCATAAGGCCTTAAAGCTTGTCACATCAACATAAGGCCTTAAAGCCTTCTCACATCACACTCGAGGTCTGGAAGCCTCCTCACATCACTCAACGTATCCTCACGTATGGCCCTCGGCCTTAATCAGTCCAGAAAATGATCACAAGCCTCTTGGGCATCAGTAAAAAAAATGGTGCTCAGCTTAAACCACATTAGAAATATCATTTAAATCTCAAGTTGAGTATAAATGTAGCCGAGTTCATGAAACAGTATAATTCAGTTGGGCTGAGTTCCAATAATATTTCAATTAGTGAGGAAAAATGTGATGGAAATTCACAAGGGATTTCAAATAGTCGGCGCGAAGCCCAAATATGGAAATAAGCCAAATCATGGTGAAACCAATAAGTCTTTATCAAATACATGGTAAAATATCAACAGGGATGGACCAAGTAAAAATCCCCAATAGTAAATGACCCCGCGCTCGTCATACAACGCGTGTCTCATCTCAACATAGCACTACGTTGTGCAATTTGGGGTTTCAAACCCTTAGGACATCATTTAAAATTATTACTCACCTTGAGCCGGTCAAAATCCTAGCTCGCTATGCCCTTGCCTTGCAAATCGACCTCCTCGCGTGTCGAATCTACTCAAAACCACAACGAATACATTACAATAGGCTAAGGGGACATAACCCAATCGAAAAGACTCGAAGAACATCAAAATTCATGAAATTTGCAAAACCCGAGCCCTGGGCCCATGTCTCGAAAAATTATAAAATTAACATCACCGGCTTCCTTATCTCGCCACGAGTCTAACCATGTAAAAATCATTCAATTCCCATATCATTTCGACCCTCAAATCCTTGATTCTATCCAAGAGGGTTTTGTACACTTTTTCAACAAAATTCTCAGATTAAACTCCAAAACTCATGATAGATTCAACTTATACAACCAAAATTAAGTTAAGAACACTTACCCCGTTGTTCTCTACGAAAATCTGTCCAAAAATCGCCTTATCCGAGCTCCAAATCGTTAAAAATGGGAAATGGGAACGAAGTCCCATTTCCAGAACATAACCTCTCTGCCCAGGCCTATTTCTGCTTCTGCGAAAAAATGTCGCTTCTGCGACTTCCGCATCTGTGGACCTTCACTTAAGGACCACGATCGCTTCTGCGGACAGTTGTTCGCTTCTGCGGAGATGCCAATCCAAGCCCCGACCGCTTCTGCGGTTACACAATCGCATAAGCGGTACCGCTTCTACAGTCCGCCAATCGATTCTGTGGAACCAGTGCCCAGGTCCCCTCACCGCTTCTGCGGCTTCCCCTTCGCTTCTGCGGAGCCTCTTCTACGATTCATTTTCCGTAGAAGCGAAAACACCAGATACCAGAACCCTTCAGCAGTCTCCAAACTCCAAATTTCATCCTGATAGCCATCCGAAATCACCCCGAGGCCCCCGGGACCTCAACCAAAAGCACCGACACATCCTAAAACATCATTCAAACTTATTCCAATCATCAAAACGCCTCAACTAACACCAAAATCATCAAATTACATCGAATTCAAGCCTAAGTTCTTTTTAAAACTTCCAAAACACGCATTCGATCAAAATCCAACCATCCACGTTCGAATGACCTTAAATTTTGCACACACACAACCCAAATCACCTAATGGAGCTACAACAACTCTGGGAATTCCGTTTCGACCCTCGGATCAAAATATCACCTATCAACCGGAATTCGCCCAAATACTAACTTCGCCAATTCAAGCCTATTTCTACACCGGACCTCCAAAATAGATTCCAGTCACGCTCCTAAGTCACAAATCATCCCCCGAAGCTAACCGAACCATCGTAATTCATATCCGATCACTCTAACACACAAGTCAACTTTCAGTTGACTTTTCCAAACTAAGACTTCCTTAAAGAGACTAAGTGTCTCATTTGTTATCAAAACCAATCCAAATCAACTCTAACACACCCAATACCGATAATGAAGCATAGGGAAACATAAGATGGGGGAAATGGGGCGGAAACTCACGTGACGATGGTCCGGATCGTCACACCTCGGAATGTTTACTTCTCTGTATCCTTCATAAACATCATTCATAAAATAGCGTAAAGATTCGTATATATAAAACTTATATGCGAATAATTGTTGATATAACTTAAAATAACTGTTGTACCATTCTTCTTCTTATACATTGTTCAGCATATCTTCACTCCTAAAATTTTTATGCGACTGCTGTTGTCTATATACTTCTACGTTCAATTTCGGCAGAATGGCTTCATATTTCGTAGTTTTGCCTTTATTTTACAAATTTGTATGTATATGGTATACAACTTCTCTATATAGTATTTTGGTTTTGATATAAAATCTTTAGGATAACTTCACTTAAGTTGCATAAACCTGTATGTTTGGCACTGTCATATATAGATTATGTATCGTCTTTATTGGAGTTGGTATACTTTATTATGTATGTCCTTTCGGTTTGGTAACTGTAATGCCCCGACCGGTTGTTTTGAGTCCCAGTGCTCCATTATGTAGTCAGAGGTCATGAACAGCTTCATTTCACGTGCTATGACTTGTACGCGTGGTCAGAATTGAAATTCAGGAAGATCAGAGTTAAATTTAAATGAAAATTCTCATTTCAGAAGCCTTAAGTTGGAGAAAATGGCTAACTTTACAATTTTGAGTAAACAACCTCGGAATTAGGATCTCAAGGTTCTAACAGGTTCGTATGATGATTTCGAACTTGGGCGTATGCCCGGTCCAGGTTTTGGATAACCTGGGAGCATTTTGGCACCTATTGTGGAAGTTAGCATTTTAGAAGGAATTTCATAAGTTTGGTTTGAGGTGCATTTCACTGTTATCGATGTCCATTTGGGATTCCGAAACTGGGAATAGCTCTGTGTGGTGATTCTGGAGTTGGGAGCGTGATCGGAAGTGAATTCGGAGGTCCGTAGGTCATTTTGAAGCCATTTGGCTAAAGATAGAAATTTGAAGGTTTTTGAGAAGTTTGACCGGAGGTTGACTTTTTGATATCTGGGTTGGAATCCAATTCCGAAAGTTGGAGTAGGTATGTAATGTCAAATATGACTAGTGTGCAAAATTTGAGGTCAATAGGACGTGATTTGATAGGTTTAAACATCGAAAATAGAAGTTTGAAATTTTTAAGTTCATAAAGCTTGAATTGGGGTGTAATTCATGAATTTAGCATTGTTTGATATGATTTGAAACCTCGAGCAAGTACATAATGTGTTTTGGGATTGGTAGGTATGTTTGGTTGGGGTTCCGGGGGCCTCTGGTGGATTTAAGATGGTTAACGGATCGTAAAAGTGGAAATTGGGAAGGCTTGAGATTTGCTGCTTCTGTCATAACCGCATCTGCGGTTCCTGGACTGCAGAAGCGGGACCGCAGATGCGGTTAAACGCTTGCAAAAGCGGAAGGGGACCAGGTCCAAGGAAATCATAGAAGCGGCCCAAGGACCGCAGAAGCGATTCCGCGTAAGCGGCCCCCAGACCACAGAAGCGGTCAGATTCCTTTTGCCCAAAGCCGTAGAAGCAACATCCGCAGAAGCGGAACTATTTCCGCAGAAGCGGAAGCATCTGGGGCAGTGAGATGTTTTAAGTTCGGGGTTGAGTTCATTTTAACCTTATTTTTCTTCCATTGGAGTCGATGGGGAGCAGCTTGGAGATGCCATTTTCATCACTTGTCATGAGGTAAGTAATTTATGCTAGCTTTGAGTTAAATAGAAGGTTTATATATGGATTTAGGCAAGGAAGTTTGTATAAAAATTGAGGTTTTGGTAGAAAACCTAGAAAATTATAATCTTGGATTTTAGCCACGATTTTGAGCATGGAATTAGGAGAAAATTATATATATGAGTTCCTAAGGTTATGGGTAATCTTTATCTTCGAAAAATTTCGGATTCCGGGCACATGGGCCCGAGGGCATTTTCGTCAACTTTTCGTTCGGGGTTAAGAATTGTTACAAATTGGGTTGTAGAATTTAATTAAGCATATATTAATGGAATTACATAATTGTTGGCTAGTTTTGGAGAATGGTGCATCAAGTAGAGCCTTCGAAAGAATTTAGAATGCCGATTATGGACCTTCGGTGAGTTAAATATATTATGTGCTCCTATATGTGGGGGCTACGTACGCACGAGGTGACGAGAGTCCGTGCGTAGCTACTATTATTCTATTGTCTGGGTAGTTGGGACCCATCAGCATGCTATACTTGGAATATCTATAACCCCGTTGACACTTGATTTTCGTAAATCTCATTGAAGTAGTAAATGGATTTCTAAAAAGACTTAAGTTTCGTTTTCTCAAATTTTTAAAGGGAATCGGCCTTTCTTGAATAATTGCTATATGTTGACTTCTTGATTGACTATCTATTTGTGTGTGTTTATTTTTGAACGGGCCAAACGCGTCGGCAGATTAATAGATGCATCTATAGGCGCGCCGTCGACCCTCGGCAAGTGCACATTTATTTCTGTTGGATCGATTCGTCGCCTCGGTATGATTTGTGCATGCTTGTATTGCTGTTTGTAACTTAATTAAGTTATTATCATCTTTTATGGCTTAAATATATTCGGAATATATTTAAAAAGAAGATTCCGGGAATTTTTCCGATAAAGGAATTAATTGTTTATTTGTTTCTCCCTATTTGGACTAAAATCATGCTTATAGAAATAAATCCACTGACTAGTATATGTGTTAAGGAGGAATCAATACTGGACCATTAGAAAGAGTCAAATGTTGACTATCTCATCTCTACCCCTTCGGGATTAGGCATGATACTCACTCAGTACATGTTGATTACGTACTCATACTACACTTCTGTGCATTTTTGTTGCACAGGTACATGTTATTTTAGCGGCCTACTTGGCACAGCAGCGCGGACGATTCGGGGACTAGGTGAGCTGCAGTATGCACGGCGGCCCGCAGCTTTTAATGTCCCTTCCTAGTAAATTTTATTTCCTTTCTGTCCATTGTATTTCGGACGGATGTTGAATTGTATTTTACATTCTTATCAGTAGTGGCTCATGCACTTGTGACACCGGGTTTCTGGGATGGTTTTTAGTGCACTTTGTACTAATTGTTATTATTTAAATTTGAATTCAAGTAGTGATATTCTATTTATGAAAAATGGAAGGAAAAACCTTAGATTTTCAAAAATATTAAAAGAGGACTTAATTGATAATTTAGTTGGCTGGCCTGACAGAAGTGTCCGGCGCCACTACGACCCTTAGTGGGTTTTGGGTCGTGACAACATGGTATCAGAGCACTAGGTTCCCGTCGGTCTCACGAGTCATGAGCAAGTATAGTAGAGTCTCGCGGATCGGTACGGAGACGTCTGTACTTATCCTCGGGAGGCTACAGGGCTGTTAGGAGTACTTCCCTTCTTGATTCCCTTATCGTGCGGTTCGATTCCTTTGAGGCTTATGCCTTTGATTCCTTTCCACTCAATCTTACACGACGCAAGCGCTTGTGTTATAAATCGAAAGTGGAAGGATTGAAATGGCACTACAAATGTGGTGCGGGATGATTTTCCCGGTATAGTTGATTGGACTATTATAGTCGCCTTATGGAAGGACTATTATAGTCGACTATTATAGTCTCCTTGAGGCTAGGCATAGGCTGCCATGATGCTTATGAGCAATTATTCTGCAATGCTATTGTGATGGTAGGATGTTTGCCCACGTATCAGGGTAGTGAATGAATTGAAGGGAGGTTTACTCAGTGTGTAATCAAAGGGATTCAGTATTTTATTCCCGGCAGGGGAAAGTCAACCGAGCTGAGGGTGGTGAGAAGTGGACTGGTGGAATTAATGAAACGCAGTAATTGCAAGTGTGGTGAAGTTCTCCTTTATATTGGGGTGTTGTCATCCTAATTGGACGTACTAAGTTTGTCGATGTTATAATCTGCTACAATTCGCCTTTGGGACAAGATATTGTGAAATAGTATTGAAAATGCAACTATTAGATATCTCAAGGTGCGGTCGTTCTGGAATGAATCAGTATTGCAAATGCTGACAGTTCGAGAAAGATTACCTTCGGGAAAGTTTAAAGTCGGTAACAAATTGTGGATCCAAATTCCAGGAAGATACATTTTTATTGAGGCAACAACTGAGCAGCAAAGGATGAGAAAACATGTGGGAAGCGTCAGACGGAGTTTTGAACTTCTAAAGGGCCAGGTATAAGAAGCGTAGGTCGAGCAGCTGATTAAAAGAGCGAGTTTTCCCAAAGTGGGAGAATAGCGGAGTTGCGCAGGGAATTGGTAATAAAATGACTACGTGCCTGAGAATAATATGGAAAGATCTGGGATTCTAGAGACGAGAAATGGAAGTCTGTAGATTACTTCGAAGCATGGTGTTGTTATGCGGCAGGAGATTGGATATGACGGAAAGAGCTGCTTGAAATGAAGAAGGACGCAGCATAACTCTGAATTTAGGAAGGTGTTGTCGCACATTTAATTAATGTCCACGAGGAGTGAGCGGACTGGTGCAGCTAGAAAGTGAGCTTGGCCTCAGGATTTGGTTATTGTTGTCATAGTGATTGTATCCCGTGCAACAGCATTGGAAGGTGTCGGGAGGTGATTTCCACAGGCAGGTTATTTCCCCATGAGCAGGCTAGCGGTCGCGTGGTTGGCGAATCTTCTACAAGGAATTATATTGGTTATCCAACAAGGAGATCGGTCGTGCGAATGTGGATGATGATTCACAATACGAGAGATAGGGGTTACAGAAAGATTCCAAGAATTTGCGGCGGGTGATTGCGTAAGGTTATGGCAATAAGAGGTAAAGAATTCAGGGAATTCTAGAGTTGTGTGCTAATGGCTTCAAGCTAAGTGGGAGAGCCCCACCGCTTATAATTCGGGTTGCATGGTTAGATACTTGTGAGGTTTCTAGTTATTAATATATTTATGGGTTATCTCAGCTTCGAAATTGAGTAGATGAATTGTGGAATGCATGCTATGGTTGGCCTTGTTGGCTCATGATCGAACTTGGGAAAAGATTCAGGATTTATGCCTTGTATAGAGGTAGGTTTCAGAGGAAGTGATTTCGCCGGGTGCTTCGTCGAGAGGGTATTCGTGTGTTACAAGATTTATGAAGTTGATTAAATTCGGGACCAGGTCAGAGCGGGTGGCTCTCAGTAACGGTCCTAGTGAATTCAAGAGGTAAAGTGTGGTGCCTAATGATGTCGAGCTTATAGATACAATTAAGAATCAAGCTTTGTAGCATCTTATGAGAAGAGGCACAGAATGTTCCGTGATGGTTGGCTTGTGATGTAGCAATCAGGAGGTATGAAACGGTTCGTGAGATTTGAGACAACATGGTCTCGTGATTCAAGGTCACTCAGGATGAGTGTAGATTGAGTATGTTATGTGTTGAATGGAGTTAGTATTAAATCCAAGGCAAGCAAGGATGAATTGGAAGAAAGTAGATTGATTAGCCATAGTTGAATTGGCATATTGGGGCCAGTGATCAGTTTATTCCGCGTGATCAAGTTATGTGTATGATTTGTGGCGGTACGTATCAGGCTTGTGAGCCACCGCAATTAATGTAATTCAGAAGCATTCTTCTGTTAGGGCTTGTGAGTGGAAGCAGATTCCGGAAGGGTTATGGTGGCTTGGACCACTACTTGCAGATTTGCATATTCTACGGTTATGGAAATTTACCTGCGTGTTGCTATGATTCTCCTGAAAGGAGTTAAGTGAAAAGTTCTTATGTGATGAAGTGTTAAAATATTAATGATTTCGGAGTTATGATGAAAATCGTATTCTATCGTATATTAGCACGTTGGGTGCAGTGAGTAGCATAGAAATTCGAAGTGAGGATCAAGGTTGCAGTTCGGTGCTGAGAAGGATGTCACGGGCTCGGATGAGCAAGGAAGAGGTTGAATGATTAAGTAAATTGGTATTGTTTTCAGCGTCGCCTGAGATCGATGTGTTGTGAAAGAGGCTTTGCATCATGGTTAAGGATTCTTGATCGCTTTTCAGTGTTAGTGCATACGGTGGATTAGATGGGCGAACCCGTTATTTATTTCAGAAGATTGTAAGGGCGTGACCCACAGGAAGGTTGTACAAGTGTGACATGTAATCACTCGATTGCTTAAGGATTTAAAACAAGTATGAGGATTATTGTAATGTCACTAAATTTGAGAAATTATGCCTGGAGGGCACTTTATTTACTGGGTTATGAACTGAGGAGGTTACTCCGGTTATGATGGTTATTCTCATGTGTTATGAGGAAAAGAGGGTTACTATGAAACTTTGGAAGGTTATTAGCCAAGTTGGTGCAATCATAAATCGGCTTGAGATCAATGGATTGATTTATATATGTGAACATGGCTTTATATCAGGCCAGTTGTGTTCATTTCAGCGAGCGTTCCCTGTGGAGGAACAGTCGGGGTATCATTGTGTCATTAGCTATTCCAGGTAATGATGTATCACGCCGTATGAGTTGTGAGGTGGCTTGGTAAATTCTTATGTGTTAAGGTTCCGCGTGTCAATGATGTTATGTGAGCTGAATGGCTCTTGAGATTCAGATCTTGTACCGCACCTTAGTTGTGCTTGAGTTTTCTAGCCTATCGCACTACGCGCTTTCTCAGGGATGGTATTATGCACTTATTGTGCTTACGATCGAATTCGATATTTTTATTATAATGCACAGATTTAGCTCGAAGTGCAATCTCCTTATGTGAGATCTATGTGTGGATCGGGTGGCACACTGCCATGGGTATGTTATTTGGATCGGGTTGCGCGCCGCAATAGTGTGATGTCGAGTCTGGTTTTCTATATGCTATTTTTTTGTGTTTCGTTTCCTATCTTCGAAGGAAAATCCGTATTAGTGCGGGGTTTAGGTAATTCCTTCCAGAGTTCGATTTCCTGTTTGTGTTGTGTTCGGATTGGGGGCCTATCGGCACATGGTAGCATCATATGAGATTTTAATAATTTCTGCGGTGGCTTATTGCCTGAGCAGTTGCATCAGATGAGACGAGATCCCTTGATCTAGGATTCTGTGCAATCCAGCTATATGAGGTACGTTATAGAGACAAGACCATTATTGGGTTCAGAATGAGGTGAAGGCCTTGTCAGGAGTGTAGACCTAATATTTTGTTGACTCGGCAGTTGATTATGAATGTTGGTACATCTCTTCCGTCACGACGGTACGGTAAAGGTTAGAGTCAGACCTGTATATGTACTGGGGTGCAATGGGAGTATCAGATTAGTAGGATTTTTGCTAAGTTGATCAGAAAAAGGTTATTGTGGCCCTATGAGTGGGTAATGCAAAGTGTGAACTCAACAAAGTTATGCAATCACGTTTGGGTACTGCGTGTAGTGATTTATATGATGATCGTATGTTGGAAACAGGCCTGGTATAGGAATCCGGATGTTGGAATCGGGCTCTAAGGCTTAATTGCTTGAATAAAAGGGAATGTCTTCAGAATCTATCGAGCCAATGTGCTCGGCTAAGTTGTGGTATCACGGGAAGGTGCATGAGGTTCTAAACAGCGATTCCAGACTACTTCTGTATAGTTCTCAACATGTTCGAGGACGAACGCATGTTTAAGTGGGAGAGAATGTAATGACCCGACCGGTCATTTTGATTCTCAGCGCTCCGTTCAGCAGTCGGAGACCATGAACAGCTTCATTTCAGGTGTTATGACTTGTACGCGTGGTCAGAATTGAAATTCAGGAAGATCGGAGTTAAATTTAAATGAAAATTCTCATTTCAGAAGCCTTAAGTTGGAGAAAATGGCTAAGATTGGAATTTTGAGTAAATGACCTCGGAATAGGGATTTGAAGGTTCCAACAGGTTCGTATGATAATTTCGGACTTGGGCGTATGCCCGGTCAGGGTTTTGGATAACACGGGAGCATTTTGGCGCCTATTGTGGAAGTTAGAATTTTAGAATTTCATAAGTTTGGTTTGAGATGCATTTCAGTGTTATCGATGACCGTTTGGGAGTCGGAGACTAGGAATAGCTCCGTATGGTGATTTTGGAGTTGGGAGCGCGATCGGAAGTGAATTCGGAGGTTCGTAGGTCATTTTGAAGCCATTTGGCTAAAGATAGAAATTTGAAAGTTTTTGAGAAGTTTGATCGGAGGTTGACTTTTTGATATCGGGGTCGGAATCCAATTCCGAAAGTTGGAGTTGGTCCGTAATATCAAATATGATTGGTGTGCAAAATTTGAGGTCAATCGGACGTGATTTGATAGGTTTAAACATCGAAAATAGAAATTTGAAGTTTTTAAGTTCATAAAGCTTGAATTGGGGTGTAATTCATGAATTTAGCGTTGTTTGATATGATTTGAAGCCTCAAGCAAGTCCGTAATGTGTTTTGGGATTGGTTGTTATGTTTGGTGGGAATCCTAGGGGCCTCGGGTGGATTTCGGATGGTTAACGGGTCGTAAAAGTGGATATTGGGAAGGCTTTAGATTTGCTGCTTCTGTCATAACCTCATCTGCGGTTCCTGGACCGCAGATGCGGTCAAATGCTCGCAGAAGCGGAAGGGGACCAGGTCCAAGGAAATCGCAGAAGTGGCCAAGGGACCGCATAAGCGGTTCCGCGTAAGCAGCCCCCAGACCACAGAAGCGGTCAGCTTCCTTTTGCCCAAAGTCGTAGAAGCGGCAAAAAGTCGTAGAAGCGACATCTGCAGAAGCGGAAGCAGTTGGGGCAGTGAGATGTTTTAAGTTCGAGGTTGAGTTCATTTCAACCCTATTTTTCTTCCATTGGAGTCGATGGGGAGCAACTTGGAGATGCCATTTTCGTCACTTGTCATGAGGTAAGTAATTTATGCTAGCTTTGAGTTAAATACAAGGTTTATATATGGATTTAGGCAAGGAAATTTGTATAAAAAATGAGGTTTTGGTAGAAAACCTAGAAAATTATAATCTTGGATTTTAGCCACGATTTTGAGCATGGAATTAGGAGAAAATTATATATAGAGTTCCTAAGGTTATGGGTAATCTTTATCTTCGAAAAATTTCGGATTCCAAGCACGTGGGCCTGAGGGCATTTTCGTCAACTTTTCGTTCGGGGTTAAGAATTGTTACAAATTGGGTTGTAGAATTTAATTAAGCATATATTAATGGAATTATGTAATTGTTGGCTAGTTTTGGAGCATGGTGCATCAAGTAGAGCCTTCGAAAGAATTTAGAATGCCGATTATGGACCTTCGGAGCGAGGTGAGTCTCCTTTCTAATCTTGTGAGGGGGAATTTACCCCATAGGTAAGTTAAATATATTATGTGCTCCTATATGTGGGGGCTACGTACGCACGAGGTGACGAGAGTCCGTGCGTAGCTACTATTATGCTATTGTCTGGGTAGTTGGGACCTATCAGTATGCTATACTTGGAATATCTGTAATCCTGTTGACACTTGATTTTCGTAAATCTCATTGAAGTAATAAATGGATTTCTAAAAAGACTTAAGTTTCGTTTTCTCAAATTTTTAAAGAGAATTGGCCTTTCTTGAATAATTGCTCCACGTTGTCTTCTTGATTGACTATCTGTCTGTGTGTGTTTATTTTGGAACGGGCCAAACGCCTCAGCAGATTAATAGATGCATCTATAGGCGCGCCGTCGACCCTCGACAAGTGCACATTTATTTCTATTGGATCGGGGCGTCACCTCGGTATGATTTGCGCATGCTTGTATTGCTGCTTGGAACTTAATTAAGTTATTATCGCCTTTTATGGCTTAAAGATATTCGGAATATATTTAAAAAGAAGATTCCGGGAATTTTTCCGATAAAGGAATTAATTGTTTATTTGTTTCACCCTATTTGGACTAAAATCATGCTTATAGAAATAAATCCACTGACTAGTATATGTGTTAAGGAGGAATCATTACTGGACCATTAGAAAGAGTCAAATGTTGACTATCTCGTCTCTACCCCTTCGGGATTAGGCGGGATACTCACTCAGTGCACGTTGATTACGTACTCATACTACACTTATGTGCATTTTTGTTGCGCAGGTACATGTTATTTTAGCGGCCTACTTGGCACAGCAACGCGGACGATTCGGGGACTAGGTGAGTTGCAGTATGCACGGTGGCCCGCAACTTTTAATGTCCCTTCCTAGTAAATTGTATTTCCTTTCTGTCCATTGTATTTCGGACGGATGTTGTATTGTATTTTATATCCTTATCAGTAGTGGCTCATGCACTTGTGACACCGGGTTTCTAGGATGGTTTTTCAGCGCACTTTCTACTAATTATTATTATTTAAATTTGAATTCAAGTAGTGATATTCTATTTATGAAAAATGGAAGGAAAAACCTTAGATTTTCAAAATCATTAAAAGAGGATTTAATTGATAATTTAGTTGGCTGGCCTGACAGAGGTGTCCGGCGCCACCACGACCCTTAGTGGATTTTGGGTCGTGACAGTAACTTTCGGTTTGAATAATCTATCTATATAGAATAACAAAGGTAAAACAATTTGGGATTGACAAGTGGAATGACCTAATGCTAACACCTGTTAAAAAATTGGACAACTCTCCAATATAGTTGGAGCTTCAAAGTCCCACACGTTCACAGAAATTCTCAAATCTCCTAATGCCTTCAAAGTCCCACACGCACAGGTAATTCAAATCTCCCTCAATTTATGGGATCCATTACTCCTACACTCACAGGTAATTCAATACCCACGTTTTGGCTTTTACTCCCACGTTTTGCCTTGCTGGTGCTGCTCCAAAAACCTCTCCATTATCCCACCATTGATTTACCTCCCAAACGTGGGCTTCCAATTCAAAAAACCATATTTTATCTGCTCATCTATATATATCGGATTTAGGTGCTTTACATTTTCAAAACCTTTTCAACTTCATATTTTATCTGCTAAATATACCATTCTGATTAATTTAATTTGCAAATATGGCAACACAAATTCATGATATCAAACAAATTTCAGGCAACTCAATGCAATGGAACCTCAAAGTTAGAGTCGTTCGAATGTGGGTAATGCCGGATCGCTTTAAGCCGAAAATACCATATTCAATTGAATTGGTTTTACAGGATTCTAAGGTAACATATCAAACTTTGTCATACTTCCAAACTTATTAATGTAGTCGCATTCTATATAAGGAGGACTTGGGCAACTACATCAGTCTCATATAAGTCAGATTAATCCAGCATTATGTGAAAGTTGATGAAGTTGATTTTCCTAGGTTCATCTGTTTTGTGGCAACCTGCTAAGTTTCGGCTATTTTTTCATCTTTACGCATAACTTTTGTAGCATTTTGGTTCTTATTGATTGTTCATAAAACATATATTTTTCACTGATGTAGCTATCTGAATTGGGATGTGCAAATTCAAGAATTATAGCTGTTAGATTAATAGCCTTACTAGCCCTTTCCATTCTGATTTTGCAGACCTCGGAACTTCTATTTCTCTGTATCCTTCATAAACATCATTCATAAAATAACGTAAAGATTTGTATATATAAAACTTATATGCGACTGATTGTTGATATAACTTAAAATAACTGTTGTACCATTCTACTTCTTATACATTGTTCAGCATATCTTCACTCCTAAAATTTATATGCGACTGCTGTTGTCTATATACTTCTACGTTCAAGTTCGGCATAATGGCTTCATATTTCGTAGTTTTGAGGAAGTTATCTTACAGCTTTGTATGTATATGGTATACAACTTCTCTATATAGCATTTTGACTTTTGATATAAAATCTTTAGGATAACTTCACTTAAGTTGCATAAATTCTCTATATGGCATTCTGGTTTTTCATATGAAATGGGTAGGATAATTTTAGGCAGCGATCTCCGGTATATACAAGCTTATAATTTCGCGCTAATAATGAACCTGATTTTGTAGGGTGATCGTATACATGCTTCAATCAGAAAGTATGTTCTCATGTTTTTTAAGAACAAGATACATGAACTTCGCTTATATCGTATGAACTACTTTGTCGTCGAACCAAATAATCTGAAGTTGAGGACTATGACACACAACCTAAGGCTAACATTTACTCAAAAGACATTTGTTTAGGAAACAAATGATCCTTCATTTCATATGAACATCTTTAACTTGCGCTCTTTTGACCAACTAACAAATCAA
>MU784119.1:0-21979 GCA_026770625.1 Nicotiana glauca | reverse complement strand
TTTTGTAAGAAATGCAATGAAGATCAATTTTCATGTACTCACAGGTAATTAGTATCTATGTTTATTTAAAATTTTATATATTAAACAAAAAACCATAAGTTTAATCAAAATTGAGTTGCAAGTATAGGCTTCAAGTACGAGTTATGGATGAAACCGCTTTTATCTCATTGTTGCTTTGGAATCGAGAGGCTATGCAGCTTATAGGGAGGTCCGCAAATGAACTTAATGAAAGCTCCCTTGAGGTATACTACAAAACTTATTCTGATTAACTATAAAAATACTTCTAACCTATGAATTTTGGTGTAGAATTCACTTGCGGATGCTGACTGTTCTTATCCAAGCGAACTGGACGCTATTATTTATAAAAAATTAATGTTCAAGGTTATTGTTAAGCAAGAGAATATTGAGTCTCAGGTCGAAGTCTACAAAGTTCTTAAGCTTAGTGATGATGATGACCTTTTAAAGGAATACGGTCACAGTTTATTCGAAGACAGTATCACCTTAAATTTTTTTACCTCACAAAACTCCTAACACAAAATTTAAATATAAATACTTTTGCCCTCATTGAATGAATGTTCTATTTAATTTCTGTTTAACAGGGTCCAAAGTTTTTTGATGGACAAAGCTCAAGTGGAGATAAGCTTTTCGGGGTAAATTCCATGAAATTTAAAGTTTTATAGCATTATTTATTTGTTTAACAATTATAGTCAAAACTATGCAAGTAACAACAGTTTTGCTCTCCAACGGGTATTAAATTTTTTGGTTGTTGGAAGGATGTAATGGCCGAAAGTCAGCAGTCTATTTTGCAAACTCTCATCGATAAAAGCGTATCAGAAAGTGGATCGTCGGTGTTAGAAGATGGCGATGCTTGCAATGTAAAAATATGTCCTTTGAAGACGTATGACAAGAAGACTAGATCCGCTAATAAGGCATCAGCAGCAGTACCAGATGATGACTTTCATTCTCAATTCTCTAGCAACAAGGTTCGCAATGTCATAAAGAAAGAAAAGAATCCCTGATTGGTTTTACTGCAATGCATCTAGATGTGCACTTATATATTTTGTACTTATGTCGCTTCAATTATCTGCGTTTTATATGTTATATGGTGAAATGACTTTACCTATGAAACTTCATATTTTCTTTATCAATCATGAGTTGAGTTATTAGTTATGTTACATATACCAAAAATTGATGCGATTTCCAGGAATGAGGATGCTACATTGGTCCTGCTGACTTAGTATGCTGCAGTGATTGGCGGATCTCCTACCTGCTGCCCTACTATCCTGCAATGATGTAATATAAATCTTAGTTAGGCGCATTTAGTTCCTTAGTTAATTTCTCCATTTTTGTAATAAGTCTCACAATCTTATGGATGCTTATCCTAAGATTGACACCAATGGTACATGGGTAATCTTTGTATATTGGTGGAGAAACTCAAACCTTCTTTCGTATGTATTCCTGTTCAATGGATCAAACCAGCTCTTGGTTGGATTAAAATTTAACACTGATGGTAGTTTTATTAGAACTAGCAGGAAACTTGGGATTGGGTGCATTGTTAGAGATAGCAGTGGTGATTTCATCTTCGCATTTTTTATCCCGATCCAAGCCAATAGCAGCTCACAAGCTGAAGCTACAACAATGAGATTTGCGATAGAATGATGCACTCAACAGGGCTACTCTAATATTCATGAGGAGATTGATTCGCTTATTGTCACTAACATCCTCATTAAGCAAGACACCAATAATTTGAAGCTGCAACACATTATCAATTGTACTACTGCATTGCTTGGAAAAACTGTAAATTGTATCTCTCACTACCTTAGAGAAGCAAGCCAAGTCGCGGATCTGTTGGCAAAATTGGCTTCTACAAGTAGAAACAGGACCTTATATCACTCTCAAGACAATCTTCCTAGAGAGGCAAAGGAGCTGATTCGACTTGACAAATGGCAGTTTCCTTCCTTTAGGAGGAGATATGAAAAATGTAATTTTTTTGTTAGTTAGGTTACTAATATGATGGAAAGGTTTTTTTGTATAGGCTATGCCTGTCCTGTTTGCTGGGCAATTTTTGTAGACTGGAGGCAAGGTTCCATGTCCCCCTCTTATCATTGTAAGTTTTAATATAAATGGTAGGGGTCCAAGTTTAATATAAATGTCCCCCTCCAGCTCTATTTATATGCTGTCTAAGTTATAGTAGCTTTCAACCTTCATATGAGACGAAAGGCTCACGTCCCTGATGTTAATTTCATAACATTGTCCTTAGTACAGTAGCACAAAGCATGATTCATGTGCGGTACGAATCAAGAAAAACAAGTTACCTCGCCACATTGATGTGATTGTTGATAAATTCCCTTGAGAGGAATATCAATTTCATTTGAGAAAATGGAGGAACACAACGTGGCAGAATATGGACACAGTAAAAAGAGTGCTCGGATAAAGTTTAATCAGAAAAGTCGATGAGATCGTTATCCGCAAACTAGCTTCAGAAAGTTGTTTATTGTAGAGACAAGATCATTTAAGTGGACAGCAGCTTCTGAAGGAGTTGAAGTCAGACATATACCACCTCAATGCTAAGAAGATTAGCATGGACTCTGAAGATGATGAATTGATAAGTATTCTAAATGCAAATATGAGGCATCAGTCAGAAGATTGGACAAATTGTCAAAGTGAGATTCCAACATTGATTTTGGATGTCGAGCTCTTAATATATAAAGACCTTATTGATGTGATACGAAAGGTTCACGTCCCTGATGTTAATTTTATAACATTTTCTTTAGTACAGTAGCAGAAAGCATGATTCGTGTGCAGTACGAATCAAGAAAAACAACTTACCTCGCCACATTGATGTGATGGTTGATAAATTCCCTTGAGAGGAATATCAATTTCATTTGAGAAAATGGAGGAACACAACATGCCAGAATATGGACACAGTAAAAAGAGTGCTCGGATAAAGTTTAATCAGAAAATGCACAGAAAGAATGTCTTGGACAAAGTCGATGTGATCGTTGTCCGCAAACTAGCTTCAGAAAGTTGTTTATTGCAGAGATGAGATCGTTTAAGTGGACATCAGCTTCTGAAGGAATTGAAGTCAGACATAGATCACCTCAATGCTAAGAAGATTAGCATGGACTCTGAAGATGATGAATTCATAAGTATTCTAAATGCAGATATGAGGCATCAGTCAGAAGATTGGACAAATTGTCAAAGTGATATTCCAGCATTGATTTTGGATGTCGAGCACTTAATATATAAAGACCTTATTGATGTGAGACGAAAGGTTCACGTCCTCAATGTTAATTTCACAACATTGTCTTTAGTAGAGTAGTTGTGACGACCCAAAGGGTCATCACCTATTTTCTCATTCATTTCGCGCTTCCGAGCCTTTGAAAACCTCATCTTTTTACTTGCCTTGATTTGCGTGCACAGTCCGGGCGTGTAGCCGGAAAGCTTATATGTTAAATTCTGTGAAAATTTTCAAAATGTGGCTTTAAAATGATTAAAGTTGACTTTGGTCATCATTTTTGTTAAACGGACCCGGACCCGTGATTTGACAGTCCCGGAGGGCCCGTAGAAAAATATGGGACTCGGGCATATGCCCGGAGTCAAATTCCGAGGTCTAGAGCCCGAGAAATGAATTTTTCTGTGAAATTGTTTTTTTTTAAATTATTAAGGATAATGGAAATGAAAATTTATTAAAAGACTGTGGTATCAGGTTCGTATTTTAGTTCCGACGCCCGGTATAAGTCTTATATATGATTTAAGCACTTCCTGAAAAATTTGGTTGAAATCGGACGTTGTTTGACGTGTTTCGGACTATAAGTTCCAAATTCGAAAGTTTATGAAACTTAGAAGAAAATCATGTGTTTTGAGGCTTGATTCTATGTATATGATATTATTTTGGTGATTTGATCGCACGATTAAGTTCGTATGAGGTTGTTTAGTTAGTTTGTGAGTTTGGTTAGGAGCCCCGAGGGCTCGGGAGTGTTTCGGAGGTGTTCCAAGGTGTTTTGAACTTAGGAGATGTAGAAGATTTTCTATAATTTTTGCCCAGCTTTTCCCATCTTCACGATCGCGGCCTTCAGCCCGCGTTCGCGTACCTTTAGGCTTTCAATTCTTCGCGTTCGCGGCTCAATCCCCGTGTTCGCGTAGCTTTAATCCTCCCTTCATCGCATTCGCGAACCCCGTATCGCATTTGCATAGACCAAACTCCGGACCCCAGCACTTTTCTTCTACGCGTTCGCGTTTGCCTCCACGCGATCGCGATGTCTTGCCCAGCTTACCGTTCGCGAACGCAGCCCCCTTCCCGCGAACGCGAAGGGCATTTTTGCCCAGTCATTTTAATACTTCAAAAATATAATAGTTACGGGTTTTTACTCAAATTTCACACGAGCTCTCTTCTCTCCCAAGCCTTAGGAAGCCATTGAAACCCCCATTCTTCAAGATCACTTGGGTAAGTAATTTCCTACTTATTTCCTTCATTATCCTTCATTAATTAGTAAGTTTCTAAGCCTAAATCATATAATCTAGGGTTGAAATTGGGGGAAAATGGTAGAGTTAGGGTTTTTCGATTTTCTTCGATTTAGACCTCATTTTGGGGCCGAATTTGAAAACAAATTGTATATTCGGGCTTGTGGGGGAATGAGTGACATGGAATTGGTTCGAACCTCAGGTTTTGACCAAGTGGGACCGGGGTCGATTTTTGGAGTTTTGGTAAGAAAGCTTAGAAATTCATATTTAGGCATTAGGTTTAGTTTGCTTAGCTATTATTAATATTGTAAAGTCAGTATTTCATAGATTTGACTGAGTTGGAGCCGAATTTGAGGGGGTAAAGCTATACTAGAGGCCTGAGTTGACTTTGGAGCATTTGAGGTAAGTGTTTGATCTAACTTTGGCTTGAGGGAATAGGATTAGAGTATTATTTTGCTAATTGCTAAATGTTGAGTAAGGTACATAGGCATGGTGACGAGTATCTATACACTGGTGTCTAGCATGACCGTGGGTCCTTGTTTGTACTTATTCTGATATTGTTATGACTCTTCCATGTTAATTGATGAATTCTATGTAATGTGAAGAGTATGGGGACTAATTATGAATTGTAAATTCTTTTGAGCGTTGGCTCGAACGAAAAAAAAGACTATTGAGTAAGAAATAAAAGAAATAGAAAGAGATATGATTAATCCCTTGCCGGGATGGTTTGAGTATATTGATTATCTTCCTTGCCGGGATGTGAAATTATTGTTGTTGTTGGTCCCTTGCCGGGATTTAGCTGTTTGCTTGTGTTTTCCCTTGCCGGGATGTTTCTTATTATTTGCCTATCCCCTCGCCCCATTTGGTTATGATTACTGTTTCGGTGAGGAAGAGTGATAATGCACGAAGGGTCATTCCGTGCTATGTTTTGATTATATTTGCACGAAGGGTCATTCCGTGCCATGTTTTGATAATTAATGCACGAAGGGACATTCCGTGCCATGTTTTGCTTATTAATGCACGAAGGGACATTCCGTGCCATATTTTGATTATTAATGCACGAAGGAACATTCCGTGCCATGTTTTGATTATTAATGCACGAAGGGACATTCCATGCCATGTTTTGCTTATTAATGCATGAAGGAACATTCCGTGCCATGTTTTGATTATTAATGCACGAAGGGACATTCCGTGCCATGTTTGTATTATTAGTCTTGTTGACTATTGTAGTTGTACCGTTTCATTCCTTATTTATTGATTTTATATTTTAAACTGTTACAGCCCCCATAGCATGCTCCCCCCCCCCCGCTTAGTTGTTCAAGTTCTATATATTTTCCTTCTATTGCATATATCTGTACATGTTTGTTTGGTAGTCCTGTCTAGCCTCGTCACTACTTCGCCGGGGTTAGGCAAGTCACTTACGAGCACATGGGGTCGGTTGTGTTGATGCTACACTTCTGTTCTCTTTTGCAAAGATAACGGTACCGGAGTAGCTTTTGGACCACAACAGTAGTTGATTGGGAGTTGAGTTCAGTCCAGGGACATTCGAGGTAGCCTTGCTGACGTCCGCAGGCCGGAGTCCCTTCCTATTTTATTCAGTTTGTTATCACTTGTACAAAAGCAAACAATATTGTACCTTGTTCAAACTTTGTATGTAGTATTCTATAGACGTTCGTGAGTTAGTGACTCCAATCTTGGGTAGAGGTTGAAATTGAATTTCCGCATTTGTTTTTAGTTTATTTATACTTAAGACTTCCGCTTTAATTTAAATGACTCATTTTATTTATATTGTTGAGATGTTAATGGACAATGTTTTAATATTTGGCTTTCCTAGATCCGATTAGTAGGAGCCATCACGACTCCCGAGGGTGGGAAATCCGGGTCGTGACAAGTTGGTATCAGAGCACTAGGTTACATAGGTCTCACAACTAACGGACAAACTTGGTAGAGTCTGAGGGATCGGTACGGAGACGTCTGTATTTATCCCCTAAAGGCTACAGAGTTAAGAAACACTTCACATTCGTTCTTTCTTGTCGTGCGGTTCTGTTACTCAAACACCGGTTGAATTTCTACTATGTTCTTTTGCAGATGGCGAGAACACGTGATTCGTCATCTACCACTCAGCAGTCCGAGAGCCCAGCAGCAACCCCAGTGGCGGAGCCTCAGGTTGATTTTGAGGAGGAGGTTCCCATACCAGCAGTTCCGGTGGGCCCAGCTCAGGTCCCAGAAAGGTTCATTGCCACCCCAGTTCTTCAGGACATTCTAGTCCAATTGGTAGGCCTCATAGAGGGTGTCATTCGACCGGGTTTGCTTCCAGTAGTTCCGCCAGTGGTGGCAGGTCAGCCGGGTATAGTGGCTCATGACGGGAGTGAGATCACTTTTCAGGAGGTGGCCAATGTGGGCCGTAAAATTGAGATAACTCTGCCACAGGGAGGTGGTCATGGGTCAGATAAGAGGCCCCGTCATGCAGGCAGATTTAGTGGTACCTCGTCAGGAGGTAGAGGTTCTTATGGTAGAGGCTATCCTCCCAGGCCTTTTCAGTCAGCTCTCCAGGTTACTCATGGTACTTCAGGTGGTCATTCAGGTCGATAGGGTCAGCCTCAGTTCCCTCAGCTACAGCATTCGCGTAGGTGTTATGAGTGCGGTGAGTATGGTCAGAACAGGAGGGTTTGCCTGATATTGAGGGGTGCTCAGCCACTGCAGACGAGGTCTTGCCATGCTTGTGGTAATCCGAGGCACATTGTCAGGTATTGCCCTCAAGTTTATGGTAGCTTCTAGCATCAGAGTTCTCGTGCTATGATTCAGGCATCGGAGGTTCCACAGCCTGCCCAGCCAGCTAGAGGAGGTGGTAGAGGTGTTAGAGGTGGAGGTAGAGGTCTTAGAGGTGGAGTTCATGTTGCCAGAGGTAGAGGCCAGCCAGCAGCCAGGACAGAGGCCGAGTCTTCAGGTGCAGACATTACAGGTACCATTCTGAGTTGTATTAGAGATGATTCAGTGCTATTTGACCCTAGGTCTACATATTGTATGTGTCGCCCTATTTTGTACCCTACCTGGCTATGCTTAGTGATGCTTTGGGTATTCCTGTTTATGTATCTACACCGGTGGGTGATTCTATAGTGGTCGACCGAGTTCATCGTTTCTGTGTGGTAGTGTTTGAGGGTCTTGAGACCCGTGTTGATTTATTACTCTTAAACATGCTGGATTTCGACGTTATATTAGCGATGGATTGGTTGTTCCCGTATCACGCCAAGACCGTGACCTTGGCTTTGCCGGATTTGCCCTGATTGGAGTGGAGAGGGACCCCAGGTCATGCCACCCGTAGTGTTATTTCATATGTGAAGGCTCGATGCACGGTCGAGAAGGGGTGTCTAGATTATCTGGCGTATGTTCGCGATTCTAGCACAGAGGTCCCTTCAATTGATTCTATTCCTATTATTCGAGATTTCCCCGAGGTTTTCCCTTCAGACCTGCCGGGTATGTCTCCCGACAGGGATATTGATTTTTGTATTGATCTGGCCCCAAGCACGCAGCCCATTTCTATTCTTCCGTATCGCATAGCCCCGCCAGAGTTGAAAGAGTTAAAGGACCAATTGCAAGACTTCCTAGAGAAGGGTTTTATCGGGCCTAGTGTTTTTCCTTGGGGTGCGCCGGTGTTATTTGTGAACAAAAAGGAGGGATCGATGAGGATGTGCATTGATTACCAGCAATTGAACAAAGTGACGATAAAGAACAAGTATCTACTACCGAGGATTGATCACTTATTTGACCAGCTTCAGGGTGCAAGGGTGTTTTCAAAGATAGACTTGAGATCTAGCTGCCATTAGCTGAGGATTTGGGCGTCTGATGTCCCTAAGATAGCATTCCGCACTCGGTATAGGCATTATGAGTTTTTGGTCATGTCATTTGGGTTGACCAATGCCCCAGCAGCATTTATGGAGTTGATGAACCGAGCGTTCAGGCCTTATTTAGACTTGTTTGTGATAGTCATTATTGATGATATTCTGGTGTACTCCCGTAGCTAGGAGGAGCATGAGCAGCACCTCAAAGTGGTTCTTCAGACTCTGAAGGATAATCAGTTAGATGCTAACTTCTCAAAGTGCGAGTTCTGGTTGAGTTCAGTTACATTTCTGGGTCATGTCGTATCAGCAGAGGGTATTCAGGTGGACCCGAAGAAGATTGAGGCAGTCAAGAACTGGCCTCGACCAGTATCAGCTACTGAGATTCGGAGTTTCTTGGGGTGAGCAGGCTATTACCGTCGGTTCGTGGAGGGATTTTTATCCATAGCAGCCCCGATGACCAGATTGACCCAAAAGGGTGCCCAGTTGAGATGGTCAGACGAGTGTGAGGCGAGCTTTCAGAAGCTCAAGTCAGCTCTGACTACGGCACCGATATTGGTTTTGCCTACAGGCTCAGGGCCTTATACAGTTTATTGTGATGCTTCCCGTATTGGGCTTGGTGCAGTATTGATGCAGGATGGCAGAGTCATTGCTTATGCTTCGAGGCAGTTGAAGATCCACGAGAAGAATTATCCGGTTCATGATTTAGAGTTGGCAGCCATTGTTCATGCTTTGAAGATTTTGAGGCATTACCTATATGGTGTGACGTGTGAGGTGTACACTGATCACAAGAGTCTCCAGTACATGTTCAAGCAGAAGGAGTTGAATGTGAGGTAGAGAAGGTGGTTGGAGTTGTTGAAAAATTATGATGTTACTATCTTGTATCACCCGGGGAAGGCCAATGTGGTGGCCGATGCATTGAGTAGGAAGTCCGCCAGCATGGGTAGTCTTGCTTATATCTCGGTTAGCCAGAGACCGCTTGCTTTGGATATTCAGGACTTGGACAATCGGTTTGTGAGGTTGGACATTTATGATCCTAGAAGAGTGTTAGCTTGCACGGTCGCTCGTTCTTTATTATTGGAGCGTATCCGTGATCGGCAGTTCGATGATCCCTATTTGTGTGTCCTGAGAGACACGGTGCAGCATGGAGGTGCCACGAAGGTGACCTTAGATGATGATGGTATTTTGAGGTTGCAGGGGTGAGTTTGTGTGCCCAATGTCGATGGGATTCGAGAGTTGATCTTAGCAGAGGCCCATAGTTCTCGGTATTCTATTCACCCGGGCACCGCGAAGATGTATCAGGACTTGCGGCAGCATTATTAGTGGTGTAGGATGAAGAGATATATTGTTGCATATGTGGCTCGATGTTTGAACTTTCAGCAGGTTAAGTATGAGCATCAGAGGCCTGGTGGTTTGTTTCAGAGGATTGAGCTTCCCGAGTGGAAGTGGGAGAGGATTACCATGGATTTCGTTACTGGATTTCCGATGACTCGGAAGAAGTTTGATGCTATTTGGGTCATTGTTGATAGGGTGACCAAGTCAGCGCATCTTATTCCTGTTGCAGCCAATTATTCATCAGAGAGGTTAGCTGATATCTACATCCGAGAGATTATTTGCCTTCATAGGGTGCCGGTATCTGTCATTTCGGACCGAGGTATGCAGTTTACCTCGCGCTTCTGGAGAGCAGTTCAGTAGGAGTTGGGCACCCAGGTTCAGTTGAGCACAGCGTTCCATCCTTAGACGGACAGCCAGTCCGAGAGGACTATTCAGATATTGGAGGATATGCTCTGAGCCTGTGTCATTGATTTTGGAGGCTCGTGGGACCAGTTTTTGCCTTTAACAGAGTTCACCTACAACAACAACTACCAGTCCAGCATTCAGATGGCTCCATATGAGGCTTTGTATGGTAGGCGATATCGATCTCCAGTCGGATGGTTTGAGCCAGGAGAAGCTCGGTTGTTGGGTACAGATTTAGTTTAAGAGGCCTTGGATAAGGTCAAGATCATTCAGGACGGGCTTCGTTCGATTCAGTCGCGGCAAAAGAGTTATACAGATCGTAAGGTTCAGGATGTATCTTTTATGGTTGGTGAGCGGGTCTTACTCCGAGTGTCGCCTATGAAGGGCGTGATGAGATTTGGGAAGAAGGGCAAGCTTTGCCCTAGGTTCAATGGGCCATTTGAGATTCTCGATCGTATGGGAGAGGTGGCTTATAGACTTGCCTTGCCGCCTAGCTTGTCAGCCGTGCATCTAGTGTTTCATGTGTCTATGATTCAGAGGTATCATGGCGATCTAGCTCACGTATTAGATTTTAGCATTGTCCAGTTGGACAAGGTCCTGTCTTACGAGGAGGAGCCGGTAGCTATTCTAGACCGGCAGGTTCGACAGTTGAGGTCGAAGAGTTTTCCTTCAATGCGTGTCCAGTGGAGAGGTCAACCTCCTGAGGCATCGACCTGGGAGTCCGAGTTTGATATGCGGAGTGGTTATCCTCATCTATTCCCCGACTCAGGTACTTCTTCCTTTTGTCCGTTCGAGGACGAACGGTTGTTTTAGAGGTGGAGGATGTGACGACCCAAAGGGTCATCACTTGTTTCCTCATTCATTCCGCGCTTCCGAGGCCTTGAAAACCTCATTTTTTTACTTACCTTGATTTGCGTGCGCAGTCCGGGCGCGTAGCCGAAAATCTTATATGTTAAATTTTGTGAAAAATTTCAAAATGTGGCTTTAAAATGATTAAAGTTGACTTTGGTCAACATTTTTGGTAAACAGACCCGGACCCGTGATTTGACGGTCCCGAAGGGCCCGTAGAACAATATGGGCTCGGGCATATTCCCGGAGATGAATTTCGAGGTCTAGAGCCCGAGAAATGAATTTTTCTATGAAATTATTTTTTTGAAATTAGTAAGGATAATGAAAATGAAAATTTATTAAAAGACTGTGGTATCGGGCTCGTATTTTGGTTCCAACGCTCGGTACAAGTCGTATATGTGATTTAAGCGCTTCCTGAAAAATTTGGTTGAAATCGGACGTTGTTTGACGTGTTTCGGACTATAAGTTCCAAATTTGAAAGTTTATGACACTTATAAGAAAATCATGTGTTTTGAGGCTTGATTCTATGTATATGATGTTATTTTGGCGATTTGATCGCACGATTAAGTTCGTAGGAGGTTGTTTAGTTAGTTTGTGAGTTTGGTTAGGAGCCCCGAGGGCTCGGGAGTGTTTCGGAGGTGTTCCAGGGTGTTTTGAACTTAGGAGATGTAGCAGATTTTCTGCAATTTTTGCACAGCTTTTTCCTTCTTCGCGATCGCGACCTTCAGCCCGCGTTCGCTTACCTTTGGGCTTTCCCTTCTTCGCATTCGCGACTCAGTCCCCGTGTTCGCGTAGCTTTAATCCTCCCTTCATCGCATTTGCGAACCCCGTGTCGCGTTCGCATAGACCAAACTCCGGACCCCAGCACTTTTCTTCTACGCGTTCGCGATTGCCTCCACGCGATCGCGATGACTTGCCCAGCTTACCCTTCGTGAACACGGCCCCCTTCCCGCGAACACGAAGGGCATTTTTGCCCAGTCATTTTAATACTTCAAAAACAGAATAGTTACGGGTTTTTACTCAAATTTTGCACGAGCTCTCTTCTCTCCCAAGCCTTAGGAAGCCATTGAAACCCCCATTCTTCAAGACCACTTGGGTAAGTAATTTCCTACTTATTTCCTTCATTATCCTTCATTAATTAGTAACTTTCTAAGCCTAAATCATATAATCTAGGGTAGAAATTGGGGGAAAAGGATAGAGTTAGGGTTTTTCGATTTAGACCTCGTTTTGGGGTCGAATTTGAAAACAAATTGTATATTCGGGCTCGTGGGGGAATGGGTGACATGACATTGGTTTGAACCTCGGGTTTTGACCAAGCGGGCCCGAGGTCGATTTTTTGAATTTTGGGAAGAAAGCTTAGAAATTCATATTTAGGCATTGGGTTTAGTTTGCTTAGCTATTATTAATATTGTAAAGTCATTATTTCATAGATTTGACTGAGTTGGAGCCGAATTTGAGGGGTAAAGCTATACTAGAGGCCTGAGTTGACTTAGTAGCATTTGAGGTAAGTGTTTGATCGAACTTTGGCTTGAGGGAATAGGATTAGAGTATTGTTTTGATAATTGCTAAATGTTGAGTACGTTGTATAGGCATGGTGACGAGTATCTATACACTGGTGTCTAGCATGACCGTGGGTCCTTGCTTGTACTTATTCTGATATTGTTATGACTCTTCCATGTTAATTGATGAATTCTATGTAATGTGAATAGTATGGGGACTAATTATGAATTGTAAATTCTTTGGAGCGTTGGCTCGAACGATAAAAAGACTATTGAGTAAGAAATGAAAGAAATAGAAAGAGATATGATTAATCCCTTGGCGGAATGGCTTGAGTATATTGATTATCTCCCTTGCCGGGATGTGAAAGTTATTATTGTTGTTGCTCCCTTGCCGGGATTTAGCTGTTTGCTTGTGTTTTCCCTTGCCGGGACGTTTCTTATTATTTGCCTATACCCTCGCCCCGTGTGGTTGTGATTACTGTTTGGGTGAGGAAGAGTGATAATGCACGAAGGGTCATTCCGTACCATGTTTTGATTATATTTGCACGAAGGGTCATTCCGTGCCATGTTTTGATTATTAATGCACGAAGGGACATTCCGTGCCATGTTTTACTTAATAATGCATGAAGGGACATTCTGTGCCATGTTTTGCTTATTAATGCACGAAGGAACATTCTGTGCCATGTTTTGATTATTAATGCATGAAGGGACATTCCGTGCCATGTTTTGCTTATTAATGCACGGAGGAACATTCCGTGCCATGTCTTGATTATTAATGCACAAAGGGTCATTCCGTGCCATGTTTTGCTTGTTAATGCACGAAGGGACATTCCGTGCCATGTTTTGCTTATTAATGCATGAAGGAACATTCCGTGCCATATTTTGATTATTAATGCACGAAGGGACATTCCGTGCCATGTTTTGCTTATTAATGCATGAAGGAACATTCCGTGCCATGTTTTGATTATTAATGCACGAAGGGACATTCCGTGCCACGTTTTGCTTATTAATGCACGAAGGAACATTCCGTGCCATGTTTTGATTATTAATGCACGAAGGAACATGCTGTGCCATGTTTTGATTATTAATCTCATTGACTATTGTAGTTGTACCATTTCATTCTTTATTTATTGATTTTGTATTTTAAACTGTTACAGCCCCCATAGCATGCTCCCCCCTCTTATCTGTTTAAGTTCTGTATATTTTCCTTCTATTGCATATATCTGTACAGGTTTGTTTGGTAGTCCTGTCTAGCCTCGTCACTACTTCGTCGGGGTTAGGCAAGTCACTTACGAGCACATGGGGTCGGTTGTGTTGATGCTACACTTCTGTTCTCTTTTGCACAGATAACGGTACCGGAGTAGCTTTTGGACCACAATAGTAGTTGACTGGGAGTTGAGTTCAGTCCAGGGACATTCGAGGTAGCCTTGCTGACGTCCGCAGGCTGGAGTCCCTTCCTATTTTATTCGGTTTGTTATCACCTGTACCGAAGCAAACAGTATTGTACCTTGTTCAGACTTTGTATGTAGTATTCTATAGACGTTCGTGAGTTAGTGACTCTAGTCTTGGGTAGAAGATGAAATTGAATTTCCGCATTTGTTTTTAGTTTATTTATACTTAAGACTTCTGCTTTAATTTAAATGACTCGTTTTATTTATATTATTGAGATGTTATCGGATAATGTTTTAATACTTGGCTTGCCTAGCTCCGATTAGTAGGCATCATCACGACTCCCGAGGGTGGAAAATCTGGGTCATGACAATAGCACAAAGCATGATTCGTGTGCGGTACGAATAAAAAAAAACAACTTACCTCGCCACATTGATGTGATGGTTGATAAATTCCTTTGAGCGAAATATCAGTTTGATTTGAGAAAATGGAGGATCTCAACAAATGGATTGTCTCACTCGCACTGTCATAATCTTCTTGAGAACAAAGGTAGAATTTACTACTGAAAAGGGATAAATCCACACAAATTTGAGAAATGTGACTTATGCATTGTCCCAACAACAACGAACTAAGCCCAAGCAGCATCAGCTTTGTCCCAATAATAATTAATTGAAACAAATCAATAATGTGGAGGTTAAGAGATCAAACAAGTAAATATCTAACAATGCAAATTGGAATGACTGCTAAGTTGATGGATAATGGTCTAACCAAATTTTGATTTCTTGCCGTAATCCACAGAGAAGCTCCAGCAGAAGTGACCCAAGACATGAACCATTTCCACCACCAATAGAATTGAAAAGCAGAAAACATTGAAAATCAGTATAGTTTTCAGCAAATTGTCTAATACGATCCAAACAGAGATAAACTGTCTATTTCGCAACTGCAAAAACAAAAAGTCAAATATAAGAACGTGATGATGCCGGAAAAAAAACCAAATGCAGTGATACAGTAAGGTAATATTTGATTGTATAATGTCCACGCGCAAAGTTATTAGTTGTGTCTTATTTGTCACTGATAAAGTGCTCAAGGTGAAAGAGTTGTCTGTATGTTCCAGTTCTTACTTCGTCAATGATAGTAGGCTCATGATCCACGAAGACATCTTTAAGATTCCTGAACAGTGCATCATCAGTAGTGTTTTATGTCCGCAATTAACTGAATACATAATCAACCTCATACTTTAGCAAAGCAGTGTTTCAACTTCAATACTTGGGAAAACTATTCGTCTATGCCATTGTTCTATACTGCAAAAATGGTTAAATCGATTTTAAAAAAAAAACTGAAAAAATTGCCAGCACTGGGCTCGTCTAAATCCGCATCTAGACGTAAAGGCAGACGCGACCAGGCCAGCCACAAAATAAAAAAAATAGTGAACTGAGGGCATCGCGTGCCTCACTTTGCGAATTGTTAAATTTACAGCACTGGGCTCGTCTAAATCCGCGTCTAGACGTGAAGGCAGACGCGATGAGGCCAGCCACAAAATTAAAAAAAATAGTGAAACGAGGGCATCGCGCGCCTCACTTTGTGAATTGTTATTTTTTTTAATATATTTTTTCTTTCTTTTTCTTCTTAAAACGTTATAGTTATTTCTTAAGGTAACTGCGCCTGACTTTAAAGTAACACAGAAGACCCTTCAACTTCAAAAAACCTAATTCAGTTTCTCACCCCAATATTTCAACTCCAGCGTGCCTCAACGTCAATCAATTTTATACCAACATGTATGTCGTACTCCTGCTTTCATGGTTTTACGTTTGCTTACATTACTTTTTCTGCTAAATTTGTTGTAGTCAAGCCTATTGTGGTTGCTTCAGAAATTTTCGACTTCGACCTACACTATCAGAAGTTTGTTTAGCATTGGAATCAACAGACTAAGGGGTTGCCAAGAAGCCTTACATAATTTCTGATAGTGTAAAAAAAAATCGCAAGAAAAAATCGCATATGCATACAGCAGCAGAAACGAGCCAAATTTGGGTCGAACGGTATGAAAACTTTGACATAATATAGATTATGAGTAATATTGCAGTTCTTAAAACAATTTGACGTAAATTCGGTCTTTTCTTAAATTTATTTGTACTACTATTCTGCAACGAATATCTGATCCTACTTTCATATGATGAACTCATTACTTAATATTATTTTTGAGAATGTTATTTTGATAAACTATGTCAGCACGAAGTACAAATGTGACGCCTTACTAAATTTTTTTATTGCCTTTCACAGGTACTAAAGACAATGTTTTGAAATTAACATCAGGGACGTGAACCTTTCGTCTCATATGAAGGTTGAAAGCTACTATAACTTAGTAAGCATATGATGTAAAAATCATATAAATAAAGTAAGTATCTGCTTATGAGGAGATAAAACAGGCGAAGGGAAAACATGGAAGAAAAAGAATGCATCTAGAAGACAATATAATGCAACATAAAGATAAGAGAACTACATAGAATTCATTCGTGATGATTAGTGTCAAACCAAAAAAAAAGAGTTAGATAAACACACCTTCACTTCATCATACAACTTTTTCTCCGCAGCTTATTTGGGGCTGGTTATATGTTTTCTTTCATGGATATTTACATGTCCTTTTCCTGCTGCGTATTGGAACAGTTTAAGCTGCGTTCTAGGCTGATTTTCGGAACTTACAGGGGGCTGTTTTCACTGACTTTTTAGGGTGAGTTTTGTGGCAGATCTTATAGCCGTATTTTGCTAGGTATTGGCTATTCTTGGTCCAGATTTGTTGACTATTTTTCAGCGATATCGGCAGTAGGTTTAAAGCTGGAATTTTTGGACTGTTTTTAGGTGAGAAAGTCGCAGCATTTTGGACTGTTTGATGCTGATTTTATCGGCTTTTTGGACTATTTTGCGGCTGTTTTAAGTTCCAGTTTAAAGCTGGTTTGTGTGGGTTTAAGGTGGAAGAAAAAGCTTGTGAAAAGGAAAAACTTTTTTGCTCCTCAAACAGCGGTTTCTGCTGTGATTGAGCACAAATAGTACTGTTATGTACTCCCTTCCTCTTTTCTTTGTCCTTGGTTTGCTCTTACACATTTAGAACAAAAATGGTCTTCAGCTGTTGTCAGCAGTTTGGGAGTGACTTATCCATGATACAACAACTTTTTCCTGGCTGGACTCATAGTACTGTACAAGCTAAAATACAAGAAAGAAGAGCAACTACATCCACTTAGGCTTCAATGGTGGCTAAAGAGTTACTTTGTTCAGACCCGATGGATATTTCTCATTGTATCCTTCATATCACTCCATGTTTTAAGTCAGTCTTCAGATTTGATGTCTTAGCTTATGTATCTTGATTAGACTCTATATATTGTTATGAGTTTTGTGCTTCCTCAACTGAATGTTTACTGCTGCAGTGCTCCATTCTCCAAGAAAAAGAAAAAACCTGCATAATGTATTTTCATTGATTTTGTGCATTATTTTCTTGTATGATCTGTTTGCAAAATGTTTGGCTAAATAAAATGAAGCTTATATGTGAGTGGTTCAAGTGATAATTGGTGTTTTCAGCACTATACTTTTCAGATATTGAAAGCTGACTTCATTTCCTAGCATCAGCAAAATAACAATTGTGATTCATATTATCTATCACATATTGTTGTTAGCCATACACTTAAGCATGGTGAGATATTTGCTCTCTTGCCTGCTCTGTAGCTTTTACTAACCTTCTGGTCATAATTCGGGGTCTTTTATTTTTTGATATAAGAAGTTAATGTTGTTCTCTATGTACAATTCCTAAACCGTAGCAATAGCCATAATGTTTCAGCTGGAACACATCTCATAGAGGTGTAACCAATCGTTCCAAAGGTAAATTTTCTTCAACTTTCTCTACTGCACTTTTATTTATTTATTTATTTTTCACTACATCACCAGATGTTGGTGTACTTATCGCTGCTGACACTGTAGCCTTCTCAATAACAATGACGAAATTATCATATTTTCCATCCTTTTTCATAAGAAGAGCAGTTTCACTGGTGACTTCATTGTCTTCAGACTTCTGTTCCTCAACTACTGAGGGAGGCAAATGGATAGAAGTCCCATACTATTCTCTTATCTCTTTATCACGTTGGTAGCTCGAAAACAGAATTTTGAACTTGACTTCTTAATAATATTTGGACAACGATCACAAAGGACGAGCATCTCATACTATTCCTTCATGCTCATGCATATAAATAGTAATCTCGCCTTGCTGTGTACTGTGCCATTATTGTCCATAGTAATTGCTATACCTAAGATTCATTTTCAGACCTGAAGTGTAAACTTTATTCGATTTGCTTGTGTTTCATATGCTGCTCCAAATATGATATTTTAAAATTCGAGGAGGAAGAAACGTTTGTTAATTTCGTGGTCCAAAGAAAGTATTATTTGACAAACTGAGACTAGACAGATATTAGATACTAATATATGCTCACTTATTGTTGTTCTTTCTGAACACCAGTCCCATCCGAATCTTGTGTCCTATTTATGCAGGAGGGACATATAAATTTACGATCGTTGAAGTAGTTGTAAAATGGCTTTAGCTGTTTTGCTGATGGTATTCTCATTTACTTTCTGCTTGTCACGACCCAATCCCCGGTCGTGATGGCGTCCAACACATTGCTAGGCAAGCCCGACCTTTCAACAATATTTCCCACATTAGATGGTTCATAATTTCAAAGCACAGATATTAATAACTAAGCCATTTTTCTCAAAAGTATAGAAATATTGAACAATACGCGGAATTTTAACAAAATACTAAAAACATAAATTCCAAACTAGGACCCGGCGTCACGAACATGAGCCTCTAATATAGAGTTTCCACCTAATATAGTCTGTCTAGGATAAAATGCAGAATAAAATCGAATAAAGATAGGAGGGGAAGACGAAGGTTGCGAACGCCATGCAGCTACCTCAATGCTCCCCGATGTTGCTGTGCTGCTAAATAATCCTCACTCAGCCTGTGATGCACCTAGATCTGCACACAAGGTGCAGTGAGTAAAGTGAGTACTCCGACTCAGTGACTAATAAACATAAATAATGGCTGAAGATAAGAAATCACTGAAAAACACAAGGCAAGCTATAACTGGTAGTACCAAACCTTTAACAATGAAACCAACAAGTCATTGGAATAATAGTACAGAAAGAACCATGCCAGGTAAAACAGGTAAGTAATAATGCATGAATGCAATGCAATGCAATGCATATGCCGGTACACTCGGGTACCCACTGCGACGTGCAGTCCGAGGCAACCATATATATTTATCGTCGACGGCGCTCACCGGGGGTGTGTACAAACTCCGGAGGGACTCCTACAGCCCGAGCGCAAATAATCAAGCCATCTCGTGGCACCAACCAGACCCTCGGCCTCAATATCAATATAGCACTGCTGCGGCATGCAGCCCAAGACAACCACATATCCAGATATCACTATAAGCCTCTTGGGAATTTTAAATCAGTAATTCATAGCCCAAAATATCATTTAAAATGTCATTTAAGTTTTCAAATCTGAGAAAAGGGGCTGAGTTTGCAAAATAGTACTTAAAACCTTGGAATGAGGTTAAACAATATGCAAAGTATGCAAAATCAGTGATATCAATCCCTGAAGGATTCTAATAGCCGGCACGAAGCCCAAATACAACAGTCAAATCCAAGTAACGATGATTTCCAACAAGTTCTAGTAGAAAAACACAGTAAAACATCATCGGGACAGACCATGTCATAATCCCCAATAACAAACGTCCCCGCACTCGTCATAGAGTGCGTGCCTCACCTCAATATAGCGCTACAATGTGAAATTCCGGGGTTTCAAACCCTCAGTTCATCATTTACACCTATTACTCACCTCAAGTCGGCCCAAAGACTAGCTTTCTATGCCTTTTCCTCTCAGATCGACCTTTTCGCGCGCCGAATCTGATCAAACCCACAAGGAATACATTACAATAGGCCAAAGAAACATAACCCAATTGAAAAGACTCGAAAACCATCGAAAATCACGAAGTTGGCAAAACCCGAGCCCCGGGCCCACTTCTCGAAAAATTACAAAATTCATATCACTGGATTCCTTGTCTTGCCACGAGTCCATATATATCTAATTTACCAAAATCGGAGCTCAAATGCCCCCTCAAATCCCAAATTTTCATTTCAAAAGTCAAGCCCTAGTTCTTCAAAATTTACTCAAATTTCCATGAATTTAAAGGTTGATTCTTCAATAAAATGACGTTTCTAGGCCATAGGACTCACCTCCAATCAATACCCGTCGAAACCCTCTTCAATTTCTACCAAAAAGCTCTCAAGGTGCTCAACAATGGAGGAAAATGGACCAAGTTTCGCAGATGAAATAATATAAAACCCTTCTGCCCAGGTGTATTTTTACCCTATGCGAACGCGGTCAACTCCCCCGTCGCGAACATAAAATGCTGACCAAAATTTATCCCTACGCGAATGCGGCTCCTAGCACGCGAACGAGAACCTTCAGAAACTATAACTACGCGATCGCGTCCCAATGGCCGCGAACACAATGAAAAAACACCCAGGGCCCTCACTTCCTTCTATGCGAACGCGTGATACCAAACGCGAACGTGAAGCTTCGCCTTTCAGAACTACGCGAACGCGACCAGTGAGATGCGAACGCGAAGACCAAATTTCCAAGCCCTCAAATTCCCTCTACACGTTCACGACAATACCCATGCGAAAGCGAAGAGCAATTCTCTGCAACACCAACAACTGAAAACCTGCAACCTTTTGAGTCCAAAAATGGTCCGATTGACCACCCGAAATCACCCCGAGGCCCCAGGGACCTCAACCAAAAGCACCAACACAACCTAAAATGGTATTCAAACTTGTTCCAATCTTCAAAACACATCAAACAATGCTAAAACTATTAAATTACATTGGATTCAAGCCTAAGTTTCTTAAAAACTTCCGAAATACACATTCGATCAAAAACCCGACCAAAACCTCTCCGAATGATCTAAAATTTTGCACACACATCCAAAATCACCTAACGAAGCTACTGCAACTCTCGGAATTCCATTCCGACCCTCGGATCAAAATCTCACCTATCAACCGGAATTCACCAAAATACTAACTTCGCCAATTCAAGCCTAATTCTACACCGGACCTCCAAAATCACTTCCATTCACACTCCTAAGTCACAAATCACCTCCCGAAGCTATCTGAATCACCGAAACTTCAATCCGAGCCCTCTAACTCATACTTCAACATTCAGTTGGCTTTTCCAACACAAGCCTTCCTTAAAGAGACTAAATGTCTCATTTTCCACCAAAACCAAACCAATTCAACTCTAACTCACCAAATGCGATAACGAAATATGAAGAAGCAATAAATGGGGAAAACGGGGCGGTAACACATGAGACGATGTGTCGGGTCATCACATCCTCCCCAACTTGAACAAACGCTCGTCCTCGAGCTGGGCAAGAAACATACCTGAAGACTCAAATAGGTGGGGATATCTGCTACGCATCTCCTGCCCGGTCTCCTAGGTAGCCTCCTCCAAGGGCCGACCTCTCCACTGCACCTTCATCGAAGCTATATCCTGTGATCTCAATTTCTGAAACTGACGACCGAAAATAGCCACTAGCTCCACATCATAGGTCAAATCATCATCCAACTGAACCGTGCTGAATTCTAACACATGAGACGGGTCCCCAACATACTTCCGAAGCATAGAAACATGGAATACCGGATGAACCGCTGATAAGCTAGGTGGCAAAGCAAGCATATTGTAAGGCCCCGTAAAATTTTGTGCTTAAAACCTAGTAGCTCATAGTGTCAAGGTCCGAATATTATGTTAGGAATGTGTCGCGGTTCGGACCCTCGGTGGTGATCTAAGCTTTAAAAATCAAAAGAATAAATTTTTCTAGAAAATTGTCAATTCCGCGGTCAAGAATGCGGTCGCAGAATTGAAATGCGGACCGCATTACTACCGCAGAGTGAAGCAGAAAATTGGTCTAAGATGATGTCAAAAATGCGGCCCATTCTGCGAACGCAGAATCGAAATGCGGACCGTATTCCTACCGCAGAGTGTAACAGAAGATTTTTCAAAAATTGAAGTTAAAAAATGCGGTCAATTCAGCGGCGCATTACGCGACCGCAGAACACGAATGCGGACCGCATTCTTATCGCAGATCGAAGCAGAACATTTAGTTT
>MU784114.1:16548-28203 GCA_026770625.1 Nicotiana glauca | reverse complement strand
TGCGATAACCAAACTATTTTATTTTATAATTTTTGGGAGTAGTTGTCGTGAGAGCAAAAATCACGTGCTCACAGTGCTTTTACTCTTATTCTCACCCAAAGCAATCAAACAAAATGCACGGCATCACCCTTCGTGCTTCCCTCACATAACTCTCATTTCATGGCACAGAATGACCCTTCATGCATAATATAATCAACAATGGCACGGAATGACCCTTTGTGCAAATATAACCAACAATGGCATGGAATGTCCCTTCGTGCATAATATAATCAACAATGGCATGGAATGTCCCTTCGTGCATAATATAATTAACAAAGGCACGGAATGACCCTTCGTGCAAACATAATCAAAAATGGCATGGAATGACCCTTCGTGCATTATCACTCTTCCTCACCCAAACAACAATCACAACCAAACCGGCAAGGGGAATAAACAGTAATGAGAAATGTCCCGGCAAGGGAAAAACACAATTAAACAACTAAGTCCCGGCAAGGGAGATAATCAATATACTCAAGTCATCCCGGCAAGGGATTTAATCACATTTCTTACCAATTCTTTCATTTCTCACTCAATAGTGTTTTATCGTTCGAGCCAATGCTCCAAAAACAAATTCACAAATTCACAATTGATCCTCAACTCTTCACATTATGTAGAATTCATTAAGTAGTTTGGAAGAGTCCCAAATATACCAAGAACAACTAACAACAAAGACCCACGGTGATGCTAGACACCAGTGTATAGATACTTGTCACCATACCTATATACCGTACTTAATCATTTAGCAAATAGTAATCAATAATACTCCAATCCTAATCCCTCAAGCCAAAGTTAGATCAAACACTTACCTCAATTGCTCCAAAAATCCACTCAAGCCTCTAGTATAGATTTACCCCTCGAATACACCACAAAACCGCTTGAATCTAGTCACAAATTGCTTGAATGTATCAACAAATGCTAATTGAATCAACTTGAATGCATAAAAATGAATTTCCAAAAGTTTTACTCAAATATTCCAAAAATGCCCCCGGGTCCACGTGGTCAAAACCCGAGGTTCGAACCAAACCCTGTTACCCATTCCTCTACGAGTTCATATCTACGATTTGTTTTGAAATCGGACCTCAAATTGAGGNTTAAGATGAAAACATGATAAATGATGTTAAAGATTGAAGAAATTAAGTGAAAATCAACTTATAAATGGATTGGAGAAGAAAGTTTTCTTGGAAAATCGCCTACGGGGTGTTTGAGTTGAAAGAATGAAGAAATGAGGCAAAATTTCGACTAAGTATGAAAAATGCAGGTCTCTGATGTCGCAATTGCGAACAGGGGTTCGCAATTGCGAACCCGGACCAAATATGGGATTTCCGAACAAGCTTCGCATTTGCGAAGCTAGGCTAATGCTGGGACTTTCGCATTTGCGAAAGGGGGCCTCGCAATTGCGATCAATGGCCCTCTGCATTAGCGATCAAAATGATCGCATTTGCGACCCAGTGCAGATTTTTTTCCAGACTTCGCATTTCCGAAGAGGACGATCGCATTTGCGATCATAGGCCACAAATCTCAGAAATCGCAATTGCGATAAATGGCTCGCATTTACGAGCTCGCAATTGCGAATCTCCACTTCGCAATTGCAAAGATCACAGAAGCGGAATACCAGATTTTTCAAAAAAATGAGAAATGCAATCTCACACCTATCCAAAACTCATCCGAGCCCTCAGGGCTACAAAACAAATATGCACACAACCTCAAAAATATCCTACGGACTTACCCGTGCGATCAAAATGCCAAAATAACATTATTTACATAGAATCAAGCCTCAAATCACATGATTTCTTCCAATTTTTTTCATAAAACACAAATTTTTCATTTTCACGTACGAAACACGTCAAACGACGTCCGATTTGAACCAAATTTTACAGAAAGTGCTTAACACATATTTAAGACTTGTACCGAGCGTCGGAACCAAAATACGAACCCGATACCATCACTTTTTTTATCAAATTTCATTTTTATTTTCCTTAAACATTTTTAGAAAACAATTTCATGAAAAAATTCATTCCTCGGGCATGGTTCCTCAGAATTCGATTCCGGGCATACGCCCAAGTCCCATATTTTCCTACGGACCCTCTGAGACCGTCAAATCACGGGTCCGGGTCTGTTTACAAAAAATATTGACCGAAGTCAACTTTAACCATATTAATATCAAAATTCATCATTTTTCACACATAATTCATATTTAAGCCTTCCGTCTACACGCTCGGACTGCGCACGCAAATCGAAGCTAATAAAGGTGAGTTTTTCAAGGCCTCGAAAGCACGGAACGGATGATAAAGCAGGTGATGATCCTTTGGGTCGTCACACTTATGCGTCCGAAGTTAAGTTATTATGTGCACTCGACCATGCTAGGAGACAGTCCCGGAGGGAAACCCTCGAGGAGATACATGCTCGTTGCTTCGATCTTTCAGCCGATATTGAGAAGGCGAAGACTCTAGAAGAGGATGCTGCTGCTCTGCTTTCTGACGAGGATGATTCGGCCAGTGGCTCCGAGAGTGGAGGAGACGAAGATGAAGTCCCCGAGGGTGGAGCTCTCAAAGATGCAGCCCCTGAAGATATAACCCCGAAGTAGTTTTAGGTTTATTTTGTTTTTGTGCAGGTGTCCCTCATGTAAATGTTTTCTTTAATCATCTTTTGGAAATATAAGGTTTTTTTTATCCTATTGTCTTTATTTTGTAAATATTTTGTTTTTATTTTGGAAATATAAGATTTCATATTGTCTTTATTTACAGAATATTTCATCTGTATATCTTGAATGATTGGCCCGATAATTGTTTTAAGCTTGAGATATAGTTAACCTTTACATATTTATAATATAATAATCCTCGAGCCAAATTTAAATCGATCCGATGTGAGTTCGGAATATCGTGACTCATAGTCGAGGTAAAGTGAAAATGGAGTCTCGAACTATAAACTTTTTGACTCTTGAGCCTTTCAAAGTCGGCCCGTGGGCTCTTATATCTTGGCCTTTAGGCTTTTTACGTTGGTCTTTAGTCTCTTTATATTGGCCCTTAGGATTTTTAAGTCGGGCCGATTCGGCCTCTAGAATGACTATGTAATTTTCCCCTCATTTTGGCTAAAAGACTTAGTGGAAATTTAATTACGCCTTAGCATATTTTTTTTTGTACCTATTGGGTTTTTCGAATGTTCGACGTATTGGGACCTTGTTAGTTTACTGAAAATTGAATACCTCTTGAGGTTTTATCGAGGGATGATGTTGTTGAAGCCTTTGAATTGCTCGAGGGATGAATTTATCGGAGCCTATTAAATTATTTGGGGGCTGAACTTATCGAAGCCCATTATATTTTTCTTTTGCTGAGGGTAGCCTGATTTAACCAATTTTTACAAAGTTTTTGAAGGCCTTTGATTTATAGCGGAAGTCAGACGTCTCCGAGTCACATTATTTAGGCCGTAACCTTTTTCATGACCGTAGCCTTTAATATGGCCGTAGAATTAGGGAATGTCTCTTGGACTTGTTACCCGATAACTTTATGAACTTGTTCGAAACGTTTGTCGCCGACTATATTGGCCTTGGAATTTGTTTCGAAGGGATGCCTTTTTAAGGATTTATGAGTTTGAGTTTTTGGTGACTCGGGTATATTGGCTGTCAATGGCAGTCCCCGAGTATTTGGGGGGCATTTCTATGCTTTGGCTCTTGAGCCGTTTACCGTTGGATTATAAGTTTAGAGCTCGTATAATAGTAGACTTCTTTGATATGCAAAGTGTTTTTGATATAAACAGAATGCTTCTTCAAGTAAATTGATACATGCATACATGTTCTGTTGCCAAGGCTCGACTATTATATATGGACACAGTTCATCCATCATTTGGCCCATTACAAAGTTCCTTAGGTAGCACATAATTGTTGCCTCATTAAAAACCTTGCTGGTAAAACCCATTTGGGACAAAATTCGAGCTAAGGGAAAAAGAGTGCAACGTATGCTTTAAAACCTAAAGCCTTCGTGTAAAAGGGGTGTCTTCGAGATCGCGCGCCTTCGAGAGCTTCTATCATGCCGAGTTAGTAAGATCCTCTACCAACTACTCCGAGGACTTACTGTTGTCCACGATCGTGATATCTTCAAAAGCCTTGATCTTGTCAGGGATGATTTTGATAGACTTATTCGACACCAGAAAGCCGAGAAATTTACCCTAGCCAACTCCGAAGGCGCATTCCCCAGGTTAAGCTTTGTGTCTCATTGCCTTGAAACTTTGAATATTTCCTGTAAATGAATAAAAATGGTCCTCTGCGTGCAGGGACTTAACCAGTCATGTCATCAATATAGGCTTTCATTGCTTTACTTTTTTGTTCTTTCGTCATCCTGCCAACTGGACGTTGATACGTAGCTTCTAGGACTGATGCCTCCTTTTTTACTTCATTGGTTTGAACCTGGTCGGTGCTCAGTCGATGCGTCGTGGTTTCCGACGTAATCCCTATTATATCTAAATGGGACCAAGCCAACCAATCCATATTATAAATAAGAAACTAAATGAGTTTTTTCCTGAGACCCCGTTCCTATGTGTACCTTTTTGTTAGGCGGTTGACTTGGTAGCATCAGACTCCTCGGGAACAATGAAGGTTCGAGGAGTAAGGAAGTTCTCTTCATCGCCTTTGATTACCTATTGTTCCAATTCTATCGAGGTTGGGAGCTATGGTTGCTACTTAGCCGCCTGCTTACCTTTGGAGCTCGACTTCTCCTAGGCTAAGGGTTCTGGTATCGGCACCACTTCCTCGATTGCAAACATCTTTTTTGCAGCATGCTTCTTCCTGTGGACTGTTTTTATTCATTCCTCTGTCAGGAATTTCATCATCAGGTGAAGAGTTGAAGGCACTGCCCTTATGCTATGTATCCACGGTCTCCCGAGGAGCGTGTTATACCTCATGTTGCCTTTGACAACATGGAGCTTTGTATCCTTTATGGTCCCGATTATGTGTCATGCCCCCTTTTTCACGCGAAATCTGGTTTATAACATTTTGGTTGAGATAACTCGTTCCTTTTGGGAAAGGGGTTTGCATTTTTGAAGAGTTTCCACCTAATGATTTAAGGTGTGTTAGGGCACCTATAGGGTTCATTTATAACTACGTTTGATAACCAGAGACAGGGTAAGGGCTTGAAATTATCCTAAAGGGAAGGTGTTAGGCACCCCTCATGATCCAGTAGTATGGTTCACGGCCATACAGTTTTTGTGTGAATTTATACAATTAGCAAATAAACAAGTATGGCTCAAATAGTAGGGGATTTAAGTTTAACTACACAGATGCTTGAGAAAAACGTTAATGAAAAGAAGTACAATCTAAGCGTATTTGTGAATGTAAAGGAGTGTCCTAGGTTGGTTAGCCTATAGGACCACATTAGTACAATGCCCGGTAATCACTCCTTAAAAAGGGGCTACGCATGGCATTAGCGCATCGGTCATCATATCCATATATACCCTTTCCCGCCCCGTGAAGGTAATTAAAGCAAGGGTTGGTCTTGATCCTTATTGCATGTTGTTACTCGTCCATTCCTATCAGTCCTAAAGTACTTTAGGACTCCTATCCTATAAAGGGGGGGTGGGGGGTTCTAGGCAGACCCTCAGGTCTAAAGGGCAAAATAATAGGCGACAAATAAAACACATAGGACTGCATTTAGGGGGTAAAACACAGAAATTGGATACAAGGCTCAGATATACCTCCACAAGTAATGCACATAGGCAGCACGACTAATACGCAATTAAGGTTTAAATTCAGATCCTAACAAGGTATTTAAGTGATAACAGTGGGACCTGATTTATTACATGACTTATAAAAGAAGTCCGAATCAGGCTTGCCTACTGATTTTGACACATTGACAGTTAAACACTAATCACAAAGAAGGTTCTAGTTTTATTTAAAGTTGATTGCCTAAGGCTTGCCTTGGCACTAAATACAGATGACTACATTTTATATAGTGAAACAAGGCAGGTTTTTTAAAGAAGACTCGTGAATCCTTATAGGCATGATATCTAATGACAAATCAAGGCAGTTTTTGAAAGAACTTGTTTTAGAGAAAACAAACCATTAATTAAACCAGTTTTGGAACGAACTAAAACGTGGACTGGGTTGATTTATTTAACTAAACTAGGTAAGATCTGTGGGAAGAATTTCTAGAGTTATTCTCTATAGGCATGACATCTAGTTGTTTAACACTGATTTCAGAAACTTTTCAGGCATGATGACCAATGAAAGAAAACATGTCACACTTGTTATAACAGAAGCTGGATTAAATTATATCATATAAGTATGGCATCTATTTGTGAAACTGATTTTGAGACCTATTAAACATGATTTCTAACATGGTAAGGAAAGTATAGTAAAATCCTACTAAACATGATTTCTAACATGGTAAGGCAAGTATAGTAAAACCCTATAGGCGTGGCTTCTAACATGGTAAGGCCAAACATAGTGAAATGTAAAGTCTTATAGGCATGGTTTCTACCCGCCTTACCCCAAAAACATGTAAATACCTGCCCTTTTCACTAGTTACCCCAATATTCGTTTATAAATTATTACAGACCATGTGAATAAATTACATAAGAAAAGTAAAAATTACACTATAGAGAGCCTGAAACAGGCCCAAATTTTCAGCACCTGATTAGGACTTCCTCCCTGAGTTGTGCAATAAACCACCTCAAGTGCCAAGATTGTTCCATAGCCTTTCTCATATCTGGGTATGTCAGAATTTCCTAAGGACCTCAAGGGATCCTGGGTAGTGGTCACACCCAGATTGCATAAGCAAGACAGAGTAAGTGTAATGTGGAAAGGACAACTTTTATTTATCCAAGTTCAGAGGACCTCAAGGGTCCCAAGGCAAGGCTCGTACAAAAAAGGGGAAAAACCTAGTAGTCTAAGAGTATATATGAGAGTGCTTGACATAGATTTAAAAGAGCTGAGTTGGAAACAATTTGACAATAGAAGAGTTTGCCTTATTGAAAACTAGCTTGAAGAAGAAAAGAAACAGGACAATCACTAACTCAAGATGAAATCAACATACATAGTTCAAACACAAACAGGGAAAGGAGGAATTGGGGACAAGTAGTTCATATGCGAAAGCATATTTGCACACAGGTTAACACTAAAGAAGTACTATAGAACTTAAATAGTCACATCAATAGTCTATTACAAAGTGTTGTTGCCATGTGCTTAACATCATCAGATTTAAGGGGTGCTAAACAGAGTTACACATTAGGTTTAGGGGAAAGGGTACATGATCATATAGTAACTAGGTGTCATGCTTATAATATATTGGGGGTTAGGGGTAGGGCAGAATAGTAGTAGAAAATGTAAGAAAGCAGTAAACATGCTGAATTATAGGGTAATCAGATGGCAAAATAGGCATGCTAATTGCAAGGAAAACAACATGACCACAAGTAGAAGCATAAGTGAAACCAAAGAAAGTGCAATACAAATAGAAACATATTGTTTTGGAGGTTGTAAATTAAACTAGAAACATACCATTAAAAATGAGAGAATAGGTTCTGAGTGAGGAGTGAAGAGCAGTACAATGAAGGGAAGTAGAGCAGTGTAGAGCAGTAGAGTAGTAGAACAATAGAGTAGTAGAGCAATGTAACCACTCAGTTTTGGCTTGCAGCCCACTGAGTATCAAGTAAGAGACTAAGTGTGGGTGTAAGAGAGAGTTTAGAACAAAGTAATTATTCGTCTGTTATGCTAAAGAAAGGGTAGAGTATTTATAGTTTTAGAACAGGAAGGAAAATAAGTTAATAGGTACTAACTTAGCACAATTATAGACATAATACAAATCTGAATCAATTAAAGACCTGGACTTCCTTCAATTAGGGAGTCATAGTTCAAACAGGTACAAGTAGTATCAAATAAGGAAAAGAATTACTTATAATACTGAATTTACCACAGTAGGAGTAGTAAAAGCATGTGGCATGTAATAAGGACTAAGTACATAATATTTTCAAGTAAGGAAAGTACATGTTAAATAACTAACACCATATTTGTGGAAATAAATAAGGTAGAGTACAATTTTAATTCTGAAAGTTAGTTCAAGAGATTGAAAATCACAGGGAATAAGCACTAACTAAGGAAATTATCACAAAAGTAAGGAAGCAATTCGAAAAATCAGTACAGAATTACAAGAAATATGCAAAATCACAGATTCATGGGAGATATCGCAGGTCTAAGGAGATTACACAAAAATCAATATAAGTTATCATTTGAACAATTAATAAAATAAATTGTAGGACCTATTAAATGATAAATAACATGTTTGAACAATAATCATAGAAACCTTAAGAACGAATTAGAGCAGGAAGCGCAAAAGCATATAGAACATACATAAAACTTAGAATGTTCATGAGAGACATGCAAACACATCGCAAACAGACTCAAACTTCAAATTGAATCCAGAAGTATTAGGGTTTCTTAACGAGAATGAAGCGATCAAAAGGAAAGACTCAAGTGATGTTTAAACATGTTAAAAATCACAAAGTAGCTAAAAATAAGAAAGGAATCATTTTTTTACAAAAGGTTTTGAAACCCTAGTATGGAAAATGAGGAAATCGTTTGAAATTAGAGAAATCTTTTAACGAAAATAGGTGAGAAACTTTAAAGATACATAGATCCATCAAAAATCTAAAATGATTGGAGGATTTAAAGCTAGGGTTTTCCAGAAAAGTAGTAAAGATGATAGAATAGGTCAAGAACCCATAGATCCGTAATAAAACTAGAAGAAGTTCTTACTCACAAATGGAAAATGGCTTGAGACAGGCAATAAAAAAATTTCCAAATTGGAACCAGTTGGGGTTCCCTTGAGAAGATCTCAATCATCCAAGAAATCGAAGAGCCATGGCATGTGGAAGACCAGGCCCGATCGAAGAAGACTTAGAAACATCGTAGGAGGGGTTTACGCCAGTGATAGTGAACAGGGTTTTAGTTAGGTCTCAGAGAGAATTTGGAGAGGAAGGGATTCAAGGGCGGTGCAAATGAGAGAGTGTGGTAGGGTTTGGGGGTCGTTAGATTAAAAAAGGAAAGAAATAACGTGGACCGTTGATCTGGGAGATCAACGGTCGAGATTAAAAAGGGTAGGTTAGGTTTCGAGTTTGGGTATTGGTTAATTGGGTGTGGGTCGGGTTTTAATTGTAAAATTGGGCTGGGAATTAGGGTTCCGATTTTGCTATAGTTGCAAGCTAATTTGGCTATAATTTTAATTGCCAGCTTTCCCTATTTAATTTATAAAAAATAGTAGATAATTTTTCAAAAAATATTTTAGAATGCTAAAATGATTTAGGATACATAATTAGCAATTTAAAATATAGAAAACAATTTTATGCATATAAAACATATTTATCTCTTAAAAGGTCTAACATTGCAATTATGTACAATTTAGCTTTAAAAATACTAAATGTAATTGCAAAAAATATATAAAAATTACCTTAACCATATTTTGGCATAAATATAGAAATACAATAGATGAATTATCAAAAAAATAATAATTTCAAAAATAATTATTGATTTTATGGATAAAAAGGGAGAAATAAATCAATTTAGACCTTTAAAATTATCAGAAAAATAATAAAAACCTTGGGTATGCTTATATATAAATATATATGCTATTTCAAAGGTAGTTTTCACATATTTAAAAATATAGGAAAAAATTGGGTATCAATAGCTGCCCCTCTTAACCCGGGAAAGATGAAAGAATTTTTAGGTAAAGATATGATGGCCAATTTTGACCGAGCAAAACGGTTTGAGAGATCAGGCCGCACCCTAGCTTCTGAGCTACCTTGATGCTATATGAATCAGGCCATGTGTAGTTCTAGATTCATCGGCGAAGTTTACCAGTGAAGTCATCTCAAGAGCGAACTCAACATCTAGGGCCAGGTGAGTGAACAATTTACGGGAATGGTGAGGTTTGATATGGATTGGAAAACTGGAGTGGGATCGCACCTATTGGGATAGTCGTTGCTCGCCGAGTTACCTGCAAATAAATGATTCAAGCATATATTGCTTAATTTAAACATGATGCAAATTCCTGTTGGACCTTGAATGTTCTCTTTGGACGGTTAGGAATGGCGTCCTTAGACTATGATGTCCTGGTCCATGGATTGTTTGGTGCAGGATTTGCAGGCCATGAAATGATGTTTTGGGCTATGAGGATGGTGCCTCTGAACCATGATGCCTTTTAATAATGATGTGCAAAAGATCGAAAGAGATCCTCAGGGCATGACATGGTGTTCTTAGGCAATGACGATGGTGCCTCCGAACGATGACTCCTTTGGACGAGTTGGCGATATTTCATCCCATGAAGGATGCAGTAGTATGATGTGGACAAGACAGAGCTTAGTCTTGTGAATTGAAGGGCAGAGCTTAGCCCGTAAGAAAAGCGAGATTAATAGTGCTTACGATAGCGCTTAGTTTTGAAGAAAATTGGAGGTAGAGCTTAGCCTCGAAAGGCAGGAGAGCACCCTTATGCAAAGATGCGAATGCAGATGGAAGTAGAGCTTAACCTCAGAAGGAAGAATGATAGCCTTATGCAGATTGGAAGGCAGAATGGTAGCCCTATGCAAATTGGAGGGCAGAATGGTAAGTTTATGCAATGCAGATGCAGATGTAGATAGCGTTTAGTCTCGGAAGGCAGAATAGTAGCCTTATGCAAATTGGAAGGCAGAATGGTAGCCTTATGCAATGCAGATGCAGATGCATATTGAGACAGTGTTTAGTCTCGGAAGGCAGAATAGTAGCTTTATGCAAATTGGAAGGCAGAATGGTAGCCTTATGCAATGCAGATGCAGATGGAGACATCGTTTAGTATCGGAAGGTAGCATAGTAGCCTTATGCAAATTGGAAGGCAGAATGCTAGCCTTATGCAATATAGATGCAGATGGAGATAACATTTAGTCTAGGAAGACAGAATACTAGCCTTATGCAAATTGGAAGGCAGAATGGTAGCCTTATGCAATGCAGATGCAGATGGAGACAACTTTTAGTCTTGGAAGGCAGAATAGTAGCCTTATGCAACAAATAATGGTAGAATTTTCTTAGCTTATAGCAGATTGTGGCGTCGTGATTACTAGGAGCATTGTGACATACAGAATATCACTGTGTGTGCTGATAGCAAATATTGGCAAGTGCAACAGTTCTGAGAATTGTATTTTGAACGATGTTTGTCCCATGGGCGTAGAGTAGGTTTAATGATTTCACAATCCTAGTGCCTACATCCAAAGAAGAATCGTAAGTCTTGTAAGATGGAAGGTTAGTTTGTATCCCTGCTGGCTTGCTTAACTTGTTCGGCTTTGATCTGGTGATACCGTCTGTATCATTAGGGTAGCATTGCTAAAGAAAGCAGTTTCAATAATAAACATGCATGATTTTGTACAGGTATGACATAAATGTATAATTAAAAATAGCTTTTAGATGAACCAACGACTGTGATGTAGTTCGGGACATTGCAACCTCTCTTGCTACGGAAATTTGAGGGCCCCCCTCAAAATTCTGTCCCTGTTTGATGGGTTGACATTTCTGACTGTTGCTCGTGCGACGATCGGCTAAAATTACTTTAAAATTTTGAAATTGTACCCTAATTTCTAATTGTGGGGGGGGGGGGGGGGAAAGGAAAATTT
>MU784114.1:2906-16015 GCA_026770625.1 Nicotiana glauca | reverse complement strand
GGGGGGGGGGGGTGGAAATGAAAATTTTATTGAATTATGACCGAACCCATAGGGCTACCTACGTATCCCCCTCTTAAACGGGAATCATGTCAGTCATAGTTCAATTTATATCATATAAGGAAAGCATAAAGATTACACATAGTAAGGCTTGACTGCATCTGAATTGATCGACTTTGGCCAGTCTTCTCCACCCATTTTTGCAAGTATGAGGGCTCCTCCTGTCAGAACCCGGTGAACCATGTATGGACCCTGCTAGTTAGGAGAGAACTTCCCTTTGGCTTCATCTTGATGAGAAATTTTTTTCTTCAACACCAGTTGCCCCCGGTGTGAATTGTCTTGGATTGACTCTTTTGTTGAAGGCTCTGGACATTTTGTTCTAATAAAGTTGACCATGACAGACTACATTCACTCTCTTTCCATCTATAAGGGTAGTTGCTCATAACGACTTTTACCCACTCTGCGTCGTCGAGCTCAGCTTCTTGTATGATCCTTAGGAAGGATTTCTACCTCAGTGGGAATGACAGCCTCTGTACCGTAAACTAGCATATAGGGGGTTTCCCCGGTTGATATGCGGACTATGGTGAGATATACTAGTAGAGAAAATGATAATTTCTCGTGCCACTGTTTATGATTCTTTATCATTTTCCTTAATATCCTTTTGATATTCTTGTTGGCGGCTTCTACAGCTCCATTCATCTGAGGCCTGTAGGCTGTGGAATTTTTGTGTTTGATCTTGAAAGTTTCTCACATAGCTTTCATCAAGTTGTTGTTGAGGTTGGAGCCATTATCAGTAATGATTGACTCTGGAATTTCAAATTGCAAAATAATACAGTCGCGGACAAAGTCTTCCCTGACTTTCTTAGTCACTACTTTGTAAGATGCTGCTTTGTCCCATTTAGTGAAATAGTCGATGGCTACTAGGATGAACCTGTATCCGTTGGAAGTGGTAGGCTCGATTGGTCCAATAACGTCCATTCCCCAGGCGGCAAATGGCCATGGCGAGCTTCTTGCATTAAGCTCATTCGAAGGTACCTTTATCATGTCCGCATGTATCTGACAGTGGTGGCATTTCCAGACATACTGGATACAGTCTGTTTCCATTGTCATCTAAAATTAACCAGCTTGGAGTATCTTCTTTGCCAAGATAAAACCGTTCATATATGGACCTCAGGTCCGAGCATGAATTTCCTCTAGTATCTTGGATGCTTCCTTTGCGTTGACACATCTTAATAATCCTAAATCGGGAATCCTTCTATACAGGATTCCTCCGTTGTGAAAGAAGTTGTTGGTCAATCTCCAAAGTGTGCATTTCTGAGAAGGATTTGCAAGCTTTGGTTGCTCTCCTTTTGCCAAATATTTCTTGATATCATGAAACCAAGGCTTTCCGTCTGCTTCTTCTTTAATATGGGCATAGTAAGCTGGCTGGTTATGGATTTTCACTGGAATAGTGTAGCCAATGCATCAAAGAACTCATTTTGGATTCTGGGAATATGTTGGAATTCCGTCTTTGTGAACCTCATTCTCAATTCATGTACGTGGTGCAGATATGAAAGTATCTTGGAATTCTTGGTTGCCCATTCTCCTCGTACTTGATGTATAAGTAAGTCTGAATCTCCAGTCACTAGCAACTCTTGAACGCTCATGTCAATGGCCATTTTGAGTTCAAAGATGCAGGCTTTATACTCGCCATATTGTTGGTGCAGAGGAACTTGAGCTTGGTAGACACCAGATAATGCTAACCGGTTTCTGATATTAGGACTACTCCAATGCCAACTCCTTTGAAGTTTGATGCTTCATCAAAGAACATTCTCCAACTGTCATAGGATTCCACAATGTCTTCTCCTATGAATGATACCTTTTTATCAGGAAAATACATTTTCAGGGGTTCGTATTCTCCATCCACAGGGTTTCCAACAATGTGGTCTGCTAGTGCCTGTCCCTTGACCGCTTTCTGAGTTTTGTAACAAAGTAGAACTTACTCAACATGATTTGCCACTCGGCTAGCTTGCTAGTGGGCATGGTCTTATGAAAGATGTACTTCAAGGGATCCATTCTTGATATGAGATATGTAGTATAGGCACAGAAATAATGTCTCAGTTTCTGAGCTACCAAGTCAAAGCACAATAGGTGCATTAAGAATACCGGGCCTCGTACGGGGTGAACTTCTTAATGAGATAATAAATTGCTTGCTCCTTCCTTTCTGTTTCATTGTGCTTCCCCAGAACGTAGCCGAAAGCTCCATCTAACACTTCAACATAGAGTAATAAGGGTCTACCTGGCTCGAGCAGGACTAAGACTAGTGATGTTGACAGGTACTCCTTGATTTTGTCGAAGGCCTTTTGGCAGTCATCGGTCCATCTGATGGCGGTGTTCTTCTTTAGCATCTTAAATATTGGCTCATAGATAACTGTAGATTGTGCTATGAATCGGCTGATATAGATAAGCCTTCCCAAGAAACTCATCATATCCTTATTGTTCCTTGGCGGTGGTAGCTCTTGGACGGCTTTGACTTTCAATGGATCCAATTCTATTCCTCGGCGGCTCACAAAAAACCAGGAAATTTCCCAGCAGGAACCCCAAATGCATATTTTGTAGGGTTTAGTTTCAGGTTATATCTCCGCAGTCTGTTAAAGAACTTCCTCAGATCTTCTATGTGGTCAGTGGACTTCTTGGACTTCATAATAACATCATCCATATATACCTCTGTCTCCTTGTGTATCATATCATGGAAGATGGTAGTCATGGCCCTCATGTAGGTGGCTCCTACATTCTTTAGGCCAAATGGCATCATCTTGTAATAGTACACTCCTCACGGCATAATGAAAGCCATTTTCTTAGCATCTTCCTCATCCATCTTGATCTAATGATAACCAGTGAAGCAATCTATGAATGACTGTAGCTCATGCTTGGCGCAATTGTCGATCAGGATGTGTATATTCGGGAAAGGGAAGTCATCTTTTAGACTGGCCTGGTTGAGATCCTGGTAGTCGATACAGACTCTGACCTTCCCATCCTTCTTTGGCACTGGCACAATGTTGGCTAACCATGTTGGGTACTCAACCACCCTAGGAACCTTGTCTTTGATCTACTTGGTGACTTCTTCCTTGATTATCAAACTCATATTAGGCTTGAGCTTTCTGAGCTTTTGCTTTTCCGGTGGACACATTGATCGGTTGGCAGTTTATGAGCCACAATAAACGTACTCAGACCACTCATGTCATCATACGACCAGACGAATATGTACTCATACTCCTTTAGAAATTCTGTGTATTTTTTCTTCTCCTATGGTGATAGGTGAATGATGATTCACATATCCTTGACGTTTTTTGCATCTTCCAGGTTGACAATTTAGGTCTCGTCCAGGTTGGACTTAGGTTTGTTCTCAAAGTTCTCAACTTTTTTGACAATCTCGTTAGGTATATCGTCTTCCTCTTAATCTATATCTATTTGTTGCATTGTCTTATTGCATGTCACAGTTATTGGTTCATCAAGACAAGTAATAGTAATGTTGTATAGGTAAAGTAATGAGAGAAAATGATAGCAACAAATATTAATTCATAAGAAAAATAAAAAATGCTTTTGATAATTGTCTTGAACCTCGAAGATCTTATTGTGGGAATTGAAAAATGCGAAAAGAAAATCATTTAGTAAATAAAACAGTGAATAATGCTTGTTTTAGCCTTGCTACCCCGAGGCTCGTCAGGATCTGGTTGACCTAATGGTCCAATTCTTGAGATTTACCCCTCTGCTCACAACCTGTATGGAAGGGCCTTCATCCCCCTCCTCCTCGAGAATAACGCAATAGTCCATATCATTGTCCTCTAGAAACAAGTTCTTCACTGTTGCAAGTGCTTTTTCTTCATCTTACCCATAAATAATGTCGGCCTGTTGGAAGGTCTACTTTAGATGCAGTATTGGTTGCTCCAGTGGGCAGTAAGGACCGATCTATGGTGGCGACCAACTATTGAATTCTTTCCATGTGTAGTCGTATCCTAAACCGAAGGTAGTGCCATGTTTCTTGAGTTTTATGGGTTTAGAGATTCCTTGGAGGTTCTTGCCGAGCCCTTTGCCAAGTTCGTACCCACTCCAACTTAGTATACTCTTGATTTTTCTATCCCACCATTTTTCTTTATAGATATCATTGAACCGTTCAATGTGGTGGTAAGTTTCTCCACCCAATCCTTCTTCTCTCAATTTCCAGAATAGTCTGGTGATTGTATATAGGGTTTCTACCGTCGTTGTGAATGATCACTTCCTGGTGATTCAATTCGAACTTTACTGCCTGATGCAACATTGATACTAAAGCCCCAGCAGCATAGATCCCTAGCCGTCCCAACAGCAAGTTGTAAGACGTTATACATCTATTACCTGGATATCGACCTCGAACCAGGTTGGTCCCATCTGTAGGCATAGACTAATCTCACCAATGGTGGATCTCTGTGAACCATCAAAGGCTTTCACATTGATTGCTCCATCCTTTATCTCATGCATCCCTTTCCCAACTTCTTGAGTGTTACCAGCAGACAAATGTTAAGACTAGGACCTCCATCGATTAGGATCCTGGTGATGAAATAATCCTCGCATTGCACGGTGATGTGTAGTGCTTTGTTGTGCCCCGGACCTTCAGGTGGTAGCTCGTCCTCATAAAAGGTGATATTATGGCTTTCCAGAACTTGTCATACCATATTAGCCATTTCCCCGCTAGTGATGTTATTTGGTACATACGCTTCATTCAGCACCTTCAACAGAGCATTCTTGTGCATCTCAGAATTTTGCAGTAAAGAGATAATAGATATTTGTGCTGGCGTCTTATTTAACTGATCGATGACTGAATATTCCTTGGACTGTATTTTCTTCCAAAGATCATCCGAACCTCTCTCAATGAGGGGCGGTCGGTTGGAGGCCTGCTTTCTTGATTCAACCAGATGTTCAGGGGTATAGACTCTACCAGTTCTTGTCATGCCCTGTGTTGCGACAGTTTCTTCAATCCTGACCTTGCCCTTTCTTCTCGCCTTGGCTGTATAGTCCCAGGGTATAGCATTTGTATATAAGGGTGGAGTGGTTGACATCACCACTTCGAATGGAACATGCGCCTTGGGTGGTAAGACTGCAACCTCAAATGGAGCATGTGCATTTTTCGGAGACACGAATTCAATCTCAATTGGTACCAGTGTTTTTTATGGGTGGCACTGCTTTAAAATCAAGAGGTATAGACATATTCACCTCAGTGTCTTCAGACAGTTGGATCTGGACTCTGATTGGTTTGAGAGTAATTGCCAGTTTCTTTGGGTCATCACCTTCTGCGATCAACCCGATTGATCCCCCCGGATTCCATTTATCTTCTACTTCAATCAAATGGATACCTCCACCCTTATGGTCTAGCAGAGGATTGTTACAGACATTTGAAGCGGGTTTCATTTCCACAATGATCTTGTTATCAATTAAAGGCTGTATCTTGTCTTGTAAAGAGCGGCATTTATCAATGGTGTGCCCTTTCGTGCCGGTGTGGTATGCACAGGACTTGTTCAGGTTAACATACTAAGAAGGATTCTCCGGGGCTGCAGCAATGATGGGGGTGACATAACCAACATCTTTTAGCCTTTCATACAACTGGTCGATGGGTTCAGCGATGGCGTTATATTATTTTGGAGGTCTGCAATTAAAATTAGATCGGGGTCTAGGGAAATTTTGGCGTGCTGGGGGTGATTGATAATGGGATGGTTGAGCATTATAAGTTTGGTAATCATGAGCGGTTGGGAGTATCTAGGTGAAGTAGGTTGATATGTAGGAGGTGGAGATGATTGTTAAGTTAGTGGCGGAGCTTGGTACAAGGGTAAGGGTGCTTGGTAATTTGGGGTTGGCTGGTATGTGAGTGGAGATGTTGGGTAAGTTTGGTACTTGAGAGGAGACTTGGTCCTTTGTGCAACCATCAAGGCCCCTATGTCCCTTTTCTTGGACACACCACCAGACTGTAAAGCCTTATTTGTAGCTTGCAAGTATTCTAAATTTGTAACCATACCACTTTTAATACTTCTTCAATTCTTTCACCAAATTTGATAATGTCGGAGAACTTATGGTTCTCAATCATCATCAGCCATTCATAGTACTGCGAGTCCTAAGCCCGGACAAAGAACTTGTTTATTTGCTCTTCTTCTAAGGCGGGTCTGACCTTAGCAGCTTCGGACCTCCAGCGAGTAGCATACTCATGAAACGTCTTTGTGGGCTTCTTCTTCAAATTCTGGATATAAAACACATCTGGCACGTTCTCTGTATTAAACCTGAATCTGTCCATAAAGTCAGATGCCATGCCCACCTAGCTTGACCATTTCTTGGGATCTTGGCTGATGTACCAAGATAATGCATCTCCTTTCAAACTCCTCATGAACAGCTTCATATGGATCCTTTCATCCTTCCCTACTCCAACCATCTTGTCGCAATATATTCTCAGATGGACCCTTGGATCACCAGTACCATCAAAAATTTCGAACTTAGGATGTTTGTACCCCTCGGGCAGTTCGACATCAGGCTGTATGCAAAGGTCCTCATAGTTTAGCCCCTCGATGCCCTGAATTCGGCTGGTCAGTTTCTTAAGTTCCTCGGCCAGGTTCCTGATAAGTAGATCATTTTCATCAGAGTCAGGTGTGTATGAGATAGGTTGGGCGGAGTGTGGCATTGTCTTCACATAGATAGGATTGTTATGGTGGCCTGGTGTATGGGTATTTGTGGAGTTCTGAGGTTTTGGGATGAGTAGTGGAGTGTTGTTTGGGGTATGGCACGTATCACATTGGTTCTTTGGTGGAGCAGCGTAATGGTGATGTGCGGGGTGATTCTACTGTTTTGAGAGATTTTGAGAAAGTGTAGGGTTTTGAGCATTGGGGAAGTTAATATCTTGGGTGTTGAGGGAAAATGATAGGTTTGCTAGATTTTTGAACTTGATCGATCTCTTCCTGGAATTTCAATAGTTTCTATTCAAGCTATGACACATTCTTATTAGGAAATCGAATACCCTGGCTATTAGTGGCCTGTACCGGTCCAGTTGTGTTCTCCTTCCTGATGTTGTTTAAATCTTTCGTTCTGCCTTTGTTCTTGACTTTAATGGGACTAAGAGGATGAGTGTGTAGAGGCCCCCTGGATATTATGAAATTAGATAATGATGCTAGAGTGCACGAACTAACGTTTGGGAAGGGAATAATAAAAAGATAGAAAACAATAAAACAAAAAGGTAATCAAGTCAATGAGGATTATAAAAAGTATTGCAATATTTAAACACATAGTGTGGGAATGTAAAGCGAGTCCTAATTTAGGAACCTCTTCGTGCCTGAGGTAGGCCTAGCGACAAATAGACTTGGAGAACTTTTAATGCTAAATGATTCATTTTATTGATAAAAAATAGGCGAATCCCAAAATGATACTAAATAAGCAAGAAATAAAAGTCACTAATTGCCATCGGCCTTATTACATTCATAAAGCGAAAAAGTAAAATTCCTATCTATTTGGTCCCAGAAGGACCTTCCCCAGATTCGGCAGCCTTGGCTCCGTTGAACAGCTTCCCCAATTGTGAACTCCTAACAACAGGTATCCTCTGGCTGGATGTCCACCTTCGGTCTCTTCAGCCTTTTGACAGTTTTCAACCCTTTTGAGAAATTTTCCCTCTAGTTCTACTATGCCAAGTATCCTAGCCTTTTGTTGGCACTGATAACCATGTCTTTCCATTCCTCAATCAGTTTCTTGTTGGACTCTTTATCTCGTGGTGTTAATTCTCGCATTCATAGATCCTTTTGCGCAACTGGTTGTATTTGACTTGCGCCTCGACTTTTTCGTCTATAATCCTGTAGCCTTGAACGAACCTTGGCTGGCCAGACCATCCCAATTTTCTTCCACTTGAATATAAAGGGGTACAACCGGTATGACATCTGTCTGGCTCGATGGTGTTTTTCCCTATTACGATCTTGCAGTGCCACATGTGCTGGGCTTGGCAGTTGTGGGGATTATCTTCATTTTAGAAGTCAGCTCGAAGATGGCTCGTCTTATCAACCCTGGGTATGAATTGCTTTCTACTTTCTTTCCTCATAACTCGAAGAGGGGCGAAAGGGTATGTTCCTCTTAGACCAATCAGTATCAGGAAGGTACATCTCTGGATTGGGCGATGAACTCTTCTGTCGGATACCACTCGAATATCCATTGAACCTGTTCTTCAGTCAGATTATCAAAGAGATCAACCCATTCTTTGGCATTCTCAGGTTGAGCGAACATGTCGGGGATGTAATTTATTCATTTTGGATGGTGGAAAGTGATGTGATCATCCTAGGCCCTTTGCTGAATTTCTTATCGGTATTCGCCCTTTTGGAGATGTTCCGTGAGCCAAAGTTGAAGTAGTAGATTCTAACTTTCGAAGTGTCTCGCTCCTCGTTGACACTTCTCTAAGGCTCGGTATATGTCTGTGATGATCATGGGTACAATACTGAATGTCTGCCCACCAATCCCCTCTATTAGGGTCTTGGTTACCCTAGCCATCCCAGTATGGATTCTCTCTTTCTTTATTGGAAAAATGATTAGACCCAGGAAGCAAAACATGAATTTGAAAACCCTACGATGGATATGTCCCAAGGACGTGATGGAAAACTCATCATGGTAGGTACGGTATGATTTGATGTGATCGTACCTTTCATACAGGTAGTCAAAAGGGATGTATGATTCCTTTAGGCATACCAATTTTGCGTTCTTCTTCAAACCCATTATTTTTAAGAAACCATTGCCTGTGCGGTTCTCAAGCATTAGCAAACCCGGGGTTTCCCACACTAGACCGGCCAGTACTCCTATCTCCTCTAGCAAAGGTGCCATTTCTATGTCCCCAAAGCAGAACACGGTCCTTTCATAATCCCAAAATAAGGTAGCAGCTTATATTATTATGTTGTTAGGCTGGATCTCCATGAGGGATGGTAGATTACCCAGATATTTTCTGACAAGGTTTTTGTCGCTAGAATGAAAATCATTCCACCAACTCAGCAATCTTAGGTGGATATTTGTGACTGTCAGCACGTGATTTTTGCCCTAAGCAAATTATTCCAAAAGTTTCAAATAAAATGATTGCTTTATTATTTTACAATTTTTGTGAATTTTGTGTTGATTGGTTGCATTTTATTTCATACGAAAATACAAAAATATGCACTTGCATTTAGGGATTTAATTTCACAATTTTAGTATTAATTAGATATTAATTAGTTTTAGAACAAAATTTAAATCAAAAAAATAGTTTCTTTGCACTTTTAATTGTTAACTATTGCATTTATCTTTTAAGTAATTTTAGGAGTTGAATAGTTTAATCTTGAATTATATTAAGTATTGGTTAATTTTTTACATTTTAGAAAATCAGGAAAAATACAAGATAAAAATCAGAAAATATATAAAATACAAAAATGAAATAAAAATAAAAAATAAAAAGTGAAAAAGGGTGATTTGCTATGCCCACATTTGGGTTATCCCTGATTATAGAACCCCCAACCCAATGCCCCCCAGTACCCGCTTATCCCAGGCCCAAACCCTCAGAACCCAGTCCACCCCTTTCAAACAAAACGACACCATTTTGCTACACGTCCATCTGAGCCGTTAAATCTTTCTAATCCAACAGCCAAGGGATATTCTTCAACATTTCATAAAAATGTCCAAAAGGGTTATAACCCTAAAAGACATTAGACCCCCTTCCTCATACACCCCTGTAACCTCACCAATCTCCGCCATAGACCACCGTCCGCCGCCTGCCGAAATTCGCTCACGGCGCGGCGAGTTTTCGTTTCCGACCAAACCTACGCAAAAATATTCCTCTTCTCCTCCTCTATTCAAATCCTCAACCCTTTCTCCCCGAATCCCATTGGAACCTTTTAAATCGTCAAAATCCTAGCGTCGCCTTTGGGTTCTTTGGTGGCGGCGCCGCCTTTGGTCGACCACAAACTCACGCCCTAGCTTCTCTTCACCCTCCACTCCCAAATCCCTAACTAATTCCCCTCAAACAGCCCCCAACTTTCTCGAACTTCAAATCATAAAGGTAGAACCCTAGAAGTCCGAACTCTCTGATTTTTTGCCTGAGTTTGAAGGTCGAGTCAAACCTCTCAATACTGTGTTCGCTTGCTTTTTATTAAAGAACACGCGTATACACTATTCCGGGGCTCGAGTTGAAGTTCAACAGGTCTAATTGCATAAGTAAGTTTTGTGGTTTTGTCTTTCTTCTTCTTCTAGTATTTTAATTCTGTTTTTGTTCTTCTTTGCTTCTATTAGTTAAATCTCAAAATTAGTTATGCTTCATGTACATTCTGTAGGATTTGTTTCTGCATATTATAGTTCTAAGTCATAAACGAATTTGTTTAATTCATAGTTGATTATTAATTAGTTCTGATAATTGTCCTTATAACTAGTTTAATTTTGATTAGTTTAATTGATGGATTGATCCTGTTTAAGTTGTTTTGAGTATAATTAGTGTAGTAATTGCCCAGTCTTTAGTTTAAACTCTGCTAGTTGGTTCTTAATTGTTTAATTGCAAATGTATTCTTACTTTGTTTCAGTCCTTCGATTAGTTAAATTGTCTAGTTTGATCTGGGTTTGGTTGGGTTAACCATGGTTGGGTAAATTGTTTGGTTTTAGTTGATAGGTTAGCTAGTAATTTTAGGGGGGAATAAGGGTAGTTACTATGGCCATTGAAAAAGTGTAGTTTAATTAGATTTGGTAATTGTTGAAATGAGGTAAGGGTAGAATAGGAATTGTAATAGATATAGAACCTTCTAGAATGGGCTTTAGTATAGATTTCAATAAAATAGGTGTAGTAACTTGTAGTACAAGTCAAAAATGAGGGGTAAAAAATAGAAATAAATAGGGACTAATGTGTGAAAAGGAAAATCTGAAATTCCGTCCAATTATGTCTATAAAAGGGCATGTCCCTTTACTTGTTTGACAAGTTTAGAACTCCCAGATTTTCCCTCCTCGATTCCTTCTTCAAAATTCAGATCAACTTTTTGAAATTCATAACAAAAACTCCAAAAACAATATAAACTTTAGTAAAAATCCAGAAAAACACTGTTCCATTGATTTTCAGATTAGAAACAGCTCAATTGTTCTGTTTCTGCTTGAGAATTAGCAGTGTTAAGCTTTCTAAAAGTCAGTTAGTCGCTCGTGTGGGTCAAATTTGCATTTCTGCTGGATTTTGAAAATCTCTTGGGCTGTTGATTCCATTTATGAATTCATCTGCTATTGCTGATTACTGTTGCTGCTATCATTGACTCACCCTTTCTCATTTTCTGAACTTCCAGGTACATAATTGAACTCATGTAGATGTAATTTTGGTGAAATGGAAAGACAATGGCAATTTGAGATCTGCTAAAGTGTTTTTGTTTACATTTTTCATTTTCCTATGGTCAATGTAGTTTTTTTACTCCGATGAATTCATGTTAATTCATGTGTGGTAGACTATGGATTATCAATGTATAACTGAACTGTTTGGATCATTTTAGATTGTATTTTGACTTGTGATTATAGCTATAGTTTAGTGTAGTTTAGTATCGTTCATAGCTGTTAGTTTTTATAGTAATGCAGTCAGTTAGTATAATTCTAGAACAACCTCAGGTTTAGTTAAGTGTGATAGACTCTCACATTAAAATAATATGACATGTCTAGTTGAATGCATTGAATTGATTTGTTTCTGAAGTTTAAATTTATTGCTGGTTATAAAATGTTGCATTATCATTACTATTTTATATGAATCGAACGAGCTTCCAAAAGAATAATATTTGTAGTTTAAGCTAATTGTTAAGTCACGTTATGTCAAACGCTCACCTTTTCATTTTCTATGATCTTCAAATATATGCTGGAATCTGGTTAATATGAAATAGAGGTAAAATTTAGAAATTAAAGTGAGTAGCCTTTAGATTAAGCCAATTGAAATTTTCCTTTTCATTACTGCATATGAATGTATGTATGGGCACCGGGAATGCCATGTTTGATTTCAGCTTTAGCCTTTTATCGATTGAGCTTGGGTTGAGGCCCATAGCCATCAACAGATAATAACCCTTTTGCTACTGGTCTGGTTTGGGTCATTTGGGCTTGAATTTATAGTGGGTTTATCCTTGTTTAACAGGCTTGAATTGGCTAGAGGTATAATGGTTTCCAAATAATGTTAAAAATAGGGAATTAAATCATGAATATAAAACGGGGTTTTGAATTAGGTAGCGGGTTCAAGCTAAAAGGGTTTTCCCCTTTTGTTTGAGCCCGGACTTGAATTCAGGGCTAGGTTTATATTTTGTGAATTAATTCACCTCTTAGAGACAAAAACAATACGAATAGAAATTGTAGTTATTTAAGTTGGCCTTTAATAATAAAAATGAGATGAGTCTCGCCAAATCAAATATATAATTGTGGGGCCCTCATCAATTATGTAAAAGTGCTTAGTATTTGGGACGGGTCATTTAGCAAATTTCACGGCCTTCCCAAAAGATAACAATACGTTAGTCGCCTTAGATGCGCTTTAATTAATCTTACCTTCCTAAATACGGGTGTGCATTTCATACGACCCAAATCCAATCCGAAAATGTTGAATAAGAATGTGTCAAGGATCCGGGTGCATTTCATGTGACGTGATCCGAAAACATGTTCTTAAACGACGTTCTCTTTCTTAAATAAAACAACAATATATAAAAGCGGTAAAATAATTTTAAAATTGCACTATGGGTTGGGGCATGTATAAAAATCAAATTTAGCCAAATATAGCAGTTGAGCGACCGTGCTAGAACTACGGAACTCGGGAGTGCCCAACACCTTCTCCCGGGTTAACAGAATTCCTTACTCGGATTTCTGGTTTGCGGCTGTTAAACAGAGTCAAACCCTTTCCTCGATTCGGGATTCCAAACCGGTGACTTGGGACACCATAAATCTCCCAAGTGGCGACTCTGAATCTTTAATAAAACGAATCTCGTTTCGATTGTCCTTTAATTAGAAAAACTCCTTTTTATTATACCCTTCCCCGGGTGTAGTAAAGTTCGAAAAAAGGAGGTGTGACAGCTCTGGCGACTCTGCTAGGGATAAGAACCCAGAACTTCGGTTCAGGGTTCAAGAATTCGAGCTCAGTT
>MU784108.1:0-14709 GCA_026770625.1 Nicotiana glauca | reverse complement strand
GTGAACCCTATGGACGGGCTATGAAATGCATAGGGGTATAATATAAAATGTGGAACCTATGGACGGGCTATGAAAGGCATAGGTGTATAATATGATATGTGAACCCTATGATGGGCTATGGAACGCAACTCAGAGGTATGGAAATTATGTGAAAGCAATGTGATCCCTTTTATTTGTTAATGTGGGAATTGTTAAAGCTTTTGATTTACTTTTGTGAACTCCTTATTCTTGTTTGAAAGTTCTTTCTAAATAGATGGTGTTTCGTTATACATACTAGTGCTATTCAATGGCACTAACGTCCCTTTTGCCGGGGGCGCTACATTCGTGTTATGATTGTAGGTGGTTGTATAGAAGGCAGTGTTGATCGCAGCCAGTGACGCATCTTCCTTTCAGCTGATTTGGTAAGCCCCACTTCATTTCGGGGTCCTGTATGATTGTTATCATGTGCTTTGTATTTAGAGGCATAGCCGGAGCCTTATTGCTGGCACTCCCATATTATCCTTCAGTTTTATGTAGAGGCTCCGTTGACAGGTTGTGGGTGGTGTTTGTTATTGGGAATTAAAGTTGAAATATTGATGTTTGGTAAATAATTATAAACTTGCATTATTTTGATAATTATGTTTTAAGCTGCTAATGGAAACAAGGTGGAAGTTGGTAATGAATTTCTTGCCAAGTATGAGTAATGGAGTCCATCTCCTCTTTATTCATGAAATAGGTTGGGTAGAATAAAATCTAATAGGCTTTCTCAGTCGGATTTACTCGGTTGAGCGCCGGTCGCGCTCCTCGGATTTTGGGGCGTGACAAACTTGGTATCAGAGCGTAAGGTTTTAAAGTGTCCTAGGATGTCTCGGAGCCGTGTCTAGTAGAGTCCTTCTTATCGGTGTGTTGTCGACCACATCTATAAGTTGGAGGCTACTTGGGCATTTAGGAATAACACCCTTCTTTGATATTCTGGATCGTGCGGGGAAATTGTTTCCTTCCTAATCAGTGCACTATTCTACCTTTCAGTAAATGGCACCTAAGAAGAAAGCGATAATTGGCCAAGAAGCCAATGCCACCGCAGAAGTGGCTGATGATTCATTGCCTGATTTTGCGGGTGAGGGTAGTCACCCTGTTATTACTCTACCGGATCCTTCTATTCCAGAGCAGACTACCCCGGTTCCTACACCTACGGAGGGTACTACTCTCCCTCCCATTGATACTCTTGTCCCGCCTCCAGCCCCACCATCCGGTTCTGGTGTTTCTGATGGGGATCTTAGGGGAGCGATTCAGATGTTGACTCAGTTGGTGGCCTCTCAGGCCCAGAGATCAAATTTTGTGCCTAGTTCATCCAGCCAGCCAGGGGATTCTACTAGTTCTAGGGTAAACAGATTCCTTCAGTTAGATCCTTCGGTATTCACAGGTTCCAATCCAGAAGAAGACCCTCAGGACTTTAATGATGAGATGCACAAGACCCTCAGGGTGATGCGTGCGACTGAGACAGAGGGAGTGGAGTTGGCTTCCTACCGTCTAAAAGGGGTGGCCTATTCATGGTTTGAGTTGTGGGAGCATTCCCGAGATGAGGGGCGCCCTGCGGCGAGGTGGAGCGAGTTTGCTGATGCTTTCATTGATCATTTCCCGCCCGCTGAGACAAGGGCAGCCCGGAAAGTAGAGTTTGAAAATCTAAGGCAAGGTAACAGAAGTGTCTGGGAGTACCACATCGAGTTTGCTCGCTTGTCCAAGTATGCTATTCACATGCTGCCTACTATGGAGGCTAGAGTACGCCGATTTGTGTAGGGTCTTAGCCCTTTGGTTATTAATGAGGCGGCTACAGCTGCCTTGAATTCTGATATATTATGGGAAGATTGTGGCGTTCTCTCAATCTACAGAAGAACGAAAGTTAAAAATAAAGATAGAGCAAGATAACCACAAAAAGGCCCGATCCGCAAGCAATTTTAATGACTCTTACAGTAGGAATAATGGTGGGAAAGAATCACATAGGAGAGTGTCATCTAGACCCACACAGGCAGTTTTTCAGACCTCAGCTAGAACGCTACCATCAGGGCTTGATCAGCAGCAGTGGGGCCATAATATGCAAGACCAAGGAAACATGAAATCTAACCAACAAGTCCAGTCAAGTGGGAGCCATCAGAGGCAGCAACACCCCCGTTGCCCTAAATGTAGGAGGCATCATCTAGGGGTGTGTCGTAAGGGCACTGATGAGTGTTTCGGGTGCGGAGTTAAGGGACATCAGCTAAGACACTGCCCCATCAACCAAGGAACAATAAGTAAGTCCCTTAACCTCTTTTGTTCTATGACGGGTGTGAATAGGTATGACCATTTAATTTTGTGCCATGGGAGACTGACCATGGGGTGATACTTTCATACATGTTTTGACCCCCAAACTCGATTAGTTTCACTCATGCTGAAATGATAAGGTGAGATGGGAATATTGAGTAGGATTTGAGGTGTTTATACATGCTTACAACACGAATTAAGTGCTTAGGAAGGATGTTTATATACCGAGTATAGTGGTATGTCGTGTATTAGGCTCGGCACGGTATTGATGTAATATGGTAGGGTAATTGCCTACGCATCCAGACAACTGAAGGAAAGAGATATGGGTAATAGTCTATGCACTTTGTCACTCAATAGGAGTATGATGTTTCCCCATAGTTGTTCCTCATGAATTTGTGTTTTCATATGCCTATGTCTAAGAAGGTAATGGTAAAAGAGGGGTGTGCATTGATTTGATTGAACTATATGATCATTGAAATATCCTATATGATTCACTACTAGAAAGAATTATCATTGCTTGACTTCATATGGATGTTTGATTGAAATGAAATTATATTCTTGTTGATGACTAGTAGGGACTATTATGAACATATGACTGTTTGGTTACTATTAAATGACATTCTTGTTGGTGTGATGCCATGTGATGGAATTGTGTGTTGTTGTTGTTACCATGAATTGCAATAACCGGTGGAATGTAAATTGTACAGTGGAAATTATTGAAGGTGAAGTTAATGGATAGCTAGCTTATGCGATATGTCTAGCCGTCATTCTTTTTATATGAGTTTGGAGGTTAGGATTGTTCCATAAATATGTTGTGGCAAAGCTTGTAAGTCGATAAGACCACCTTGAAGGCCGAAAGTGTCATGGAAAGAAAATATTTTCTCTTTATCGCATAACAATTGGTTTTGATTTGAAAGGTACCTTATAGGTGTTGTGAATTACAAAGGTGCAGTCCATGTCCAGGTAATATTGGGATAATGTGGTACTTGTAATGTTGAGGTTTTTGTTATTGATATATACATTATGGTACTTTGTCGAATTGTGGATGTGTTTTTAGGATGATTTTCGTGGTTCTCTGACAGGTGGATAGACCTAATTACACAGGAAACTCTGGCGAAATTTTCGGAAATTTATGTAGTTAGCCAAATTCGTGGCTATTGATATATTTCATGATGTGAACAAGTCGAAGTTACATAAGTGTGATGACCCGGCCCGTCGTCACGTGAGTTACCGCCCCGTTTTCCCCTTAATGTGTTGCTTCATGTTTCAATATCGGTATTGGAGTTGATCGGATAGAGTTAGGTTGGTTTTGGTTGGAAATGAGACAATTAGTCTCCTTATGAGAAGGTTAGTTTGGAAAAGTCAACCGGATGTTTATTTATGAGTTAGAGGGCTCGAAAGTGACTTCCGGTTGTTCGGTTAGCTTCGGGGGATCATTTGTGACTTAGGAGTACGATCGGAATTGTTTTTGGAGGTCCGGTGTAGAATTAGGCTTGAATTGGCGAAGTTGGAGTTTTGGCGAATTCTGGTTGATAGGTGAAATTTTGATCCGGGGGTCGAAATGGAATTCCGAGAGTTGCAATAGCTTTGTTAGGTGATTTTGGGTATGTCTGCAAATTTTCAGGTCAATCGGACGTTGTTTGGTCGGGTTTTTGATCGAATGTGAGATTCGGAAGTTTTAGTTGAACTTAGGCTTGAATCCGTCGTGATTTGATGATTTTTGTGTTAATGATCGTGTTTTTATGATTGGAACAAGTTCGAATGAGGTAATAGAGCATATCTGTATTTTTGGTTGAGGTCCCGAGGGCCTCGGGTTGAATTCGGGTGGTTGAACGAGAGAATTTGGAGTTTGAAGTTTGCTGGTTTTGAGTTGCAACAGGTATTTCCGCATCTGCGGAAGGGAGAACGCAGATGCGGCTCCGCAGAAGCAGGAAATTCTCCGCAGGTGCGAAATTTGGTGAGTTCAGCAAGTTCCGCAGAAGCGGGAAAGATGTCGCAGAAGCGAAATGGCGATGGCTTGGAGGTTCCGCAGAAGCGGAACATTTTCCGCACATGCGAGTATGCAGAAGCGGACTAGTAACCGCAGAAGCGGACAATTTCCACAGAAGCGGAAGTCGCATAAGAGACAATTACTCCGCAGAAGTGAAAATGCTGAATGTTTAATGAAACAGTGGGTTTCAATTTTCAGAAGTTAGAAAAATATTTTGGGACTTCGGGAGAGGCGATTTTGGGCAATAATTGAGAGATATCGAAGGGATTCCATCAGGTATGAAGTTGTAGCTTCAAATAATGTTGTTATGGTATAAAAACAAGGATTAAACACTGATAATTTAAGGAATTTAAGGGTAAAAATGGTGGTTAGGGCTTGAAGCCTAAGAGAGACTAAATTGATGATTTGAAGGGGCTATTGAACTCTGATTCTTGTGTAATTGATATGTACGGACTCGAGGTGAGACGAGGATTCCGGAAATGTGAATTTCGTAATTTTTCGAGAAATAGGCCCGGGGCTCGGGTTTTTTTCAATTTCGTGTTTTTGAGTATTTTTCGAGTTCTTTCAATTGGGTTATGTCCCATTAGAATATTATAATGTATTCCTTATGGTTTTGATCAGATTCGACGTGCGAAGAGATTAATTCAAGAGGAAAAGGCATAGCGGACTAATCCCGTGGCCGGTTTGAGGTGAGTAATAGACGTAGATGATGACCTGAGGGTTTGAAACCCCGGTATATCACACTGTGATGCTATATTGAGGCGAGACACGTACTCTACAGCGAGTGCGGGGTCGATTGTGATCGAGGACCGTGGCCTAGTCCTACCGAGCGATGTTGTGCTATATCATGGGCGAGAAATTAGATGGTAAACCTCCTACTTGGATAGTTATGGACATGATTGGGGTTGTATGCCGACTATTTGAATTCCGTTGGGATTGTTATCATTGTTCCCATAACGTATAGCATGTTTCATGATATTAGTCCTGAATTGAATATTGCATCAAAATGGCTAGTAAATTCTAAGGGTTTAAACACCTAATTATAATTCTGATAATTGAAACTAAAAATGGTAAGTATGATTGTGCATTCATGACTATGCATGGATTGGGCTGCATGCCGCAGCGGGTGTGATATTGATATTTGTGCTTGGGCTGTAGGAGCCCCTCCGGAGTCTGAATCCCCCACAGTGAGCGTCGGCTACCCAAATGGATCGGGCTACGCCCCGTAGCGGTCATATGCATTACATTGCATTTATGCATTGATATATATATCTGCTTTGACTATTTCTGTTAGCCGTTATTACACTGTTAAATGTGTAGGAGTACTGTTCTTAGCTTTACATTGTGCTATTTTTGGGATTTCTTACTGTCAGACATTATACATGTCTATTACCACTGAGTTGGAAGTACTCACTTTACTCCATACACCTTGTGTGCAGATCCAGGTACTCCAGGAGCTAGCTGAGCTTACTGCTGTTCTTAAGAGTCTTTATACGGAGTTGTCGAGGCAGCTGCCTGACATCCGCAATACCCGACTTCTCTCCTATTTTCTGTTATTTGACTTTTCCGCGTACTTCAGACTATGTTGTTTTACAGTATATTTATGCAGTTCTGGTAGAGGCTCTAGACACATGGCCCCCAGATCTTTGGGAGGTTGTTCAGTATTTATGAGTTTCAAATTATTTCTACCTATCAGTTATACTTCTAGTTTCAATGCTGTTAATGATTTTCAAACAAATGGTTTTGAGCTTTATGCTCGGGTTGAGAGTGAAATTGGTCGGGCTTGCATAGCAGTTGTGTCGGGCGCCATCACGATCGGGTTTGGGGTCATGACAAGTTGGTATCAGAGCCTAGGTTACTAGGCCTCATGAGTCATGAGCCGGTTAGTAGAGTCTCGCGGATCGGTACGGAGACGTCTGTATTTATCCTCGAGAGGCTGCAGAACCTTTAGGAAGCACTTCGTATTCTTGAACTCTTGTCGTGCGGCTTTATTGATCCGAGAACTAAATTTCTGTGTTCTATTCTCTCGCAGATGGTGAGGACTCATGCTACCGGACGTGGCGGACGACCACTATTGCCACCTGCTAGAGGCCGTGGACGCGGCCGTGGTCGTGGTCATGGTAGAGAAACTGGGGCAGTACCAGTTGACCCACCAATTGCCCCTATTCAGGACCAGCCTCCAGCTGTTGATGCTTCAGCAGCACCTGTTCAGGCACCGGCAGTGCCTATTGTGATTCCTGGTTTTCAGGAGGCTTTAGCTCATATCTTATCTGTCTGCACTGGTCTGGCTCAGGCAGTTTCAGCCTCTACTCCTGCAGCTGCTTCTCAGATCGGGGGTGATCGTCAGACTCTCGCAGCTCGCACACCCGAGCCAGTCGTACAGGGATTACAGACACCGGAGGCAGCACCAGCTCAGCCAGTTGCACCGGTTGCCCCAGTTGCACCAGTCGCACCAGCTCTAGGGTATATTGTTCCGGTGATGCCAGACGACGAGCAGCGTCGACTTGAGAGGTTTGGCAGACTCCAGCCTCCAAAATTCAGCGGTACTGAGGGCGAGGATGCCCAGGAATTTCTGGACAAGTGTCAGCGGATGCTTCGCACTACAGGGATATTAGAGTCTAGTGGGTGTCTTTTACCACCTTTCAGTTCTCAGGGCCAGCATTTACATGGTGGGAGGAGTTTGAGAGGCGTAGGCCTGCAGGAGAAGTACCCCTTACTTGGCAACAGTTCTCCACTCTCTCTTTGGAGAAATATGTGCCGCAGTCTCGCAGAGAGGAGCTGCGCCGTCAGTTTGAGTGGTTGATCCAGGGAGATATGACAGTGACCCAGTACGAGTTGAAGTATACGCAGTTGGCTAGACATGCAACATGGATGATCCTGACAGATCGAGAGAGGATCATGAGGTTTGTGGATGGCCTCAACCATCCGATTCGTATTTTGATGGCTAGAGAGAGGATGGCAGCAACTTCTTTTGAGGAGGTAGTTGATATGGCTCGTCAGATTGAGATAGATCATCGCCGGGAGCGTGATGAGAGAGAGGCTAAGAGGCCTCGAGGTTCAGGTAGCTACAGCGGTGCTCCATCTAGGGGCCAGTTTCAGCAGAGCAGAGGTCGTTCTTTCAGGCCTCCTCAGACAGGTCGCCTAGAGTACAGTGGGGCTTCTTTTGGCCGTGGCCGTCAGGGATATCAGCAGCGCCAGCCTTCACTCAGTGCCCTTCCAGCTCAGAGTTCTACTTCTGCATCTTCAGCCTAGGGTTCATCTGTAGCGAGGGGTTCTCATCAGTTCTGTTCTCCAACTCTGGGTAGTTGTTATGAGTGTGGCGAGTTTGGCCACATGAGGAGATAGTGTCCTCGGCTTCGTAGTGGTCGGTCTCAGCAGAGGGATCAGCGCTCCTCTTCTACTCCATCTACTTCGGCACCATCCCAGTCAGGTAGGGGTGGGGGTCAGTCAGCTAGAGGTCGCCCCAAGAGTGGTGATCGATTGAGCGGTGGTCAGGCTCGGTTATATGCGCTTTCGGATAGGAGAGGCTCTGTTGCATCAGACGCAGTGATCACAGGTATTATCTCAGTTTGCCACAAGGATGCTTCTATTTTGTTTGATCCCAGGTCTACATACTCATATGTGTCTTCATATTTTTCTCATCATTTGGGTAAGACCCGTGGTTGTCTTGCCTTGCCTGTGCATGTATCTACCCCGGTGGGTGATACTATTGTTGTGGATCACGTATATCAATCCTGTCTTGTTACTATTGGGGGTCTGGAGACCCGAGCTGATTTTTAGTTGTTGGGTATGGTAGACTTCGATGTGATTCTGGGTATGGANGGTATTCCGAGGATTGAGTGGCGGGGTTCGACTGATTATGTCCCTAGCCGGGTGATTTCTTTCTTGAAGGCCCAGCGGATAGTTGGGAAGGGATGTTTATCGTATTTAGCATTTGTGAGAGATGTTGGAGCTGAGACTCCTAGTATTGATTCTGTGCCCGTGGTGAGGGATTTCCCGGATGTGTTTCCATCAGACCTGCCGGGCATGCCGCCGGACAGGGATATTGACTTTGGTATTGATTTGGTGCCGGGCACTCAGCCCATCTCTATTCCTCCTTATCGTATGGCACCAGCTGAGTTATAGGAATTGAAGGAGCAGCTTCAGGAACTCCTAGATAAGGGGTTCATTCGCCCGAGTGTGTCACCGTGGGGTGCACCAGTGTTGTTTGTCAAGAAGAAAGATGGCTCAATGAGGATGTGTATTGATTATAGGCAGTTGAACAAGGTAACGGTGAAGAACAAGTATCCTCTACCGCGCATTGATGATTTGTTTGATCACCTCCAAGGAGCGAGGGTGTTCTCGAAAATTGATCTTTGTTCAGGCTATCACCAGCTAAAGATTAGAGATTCTGATATTATGAAGACATCTTTCAGGACGAGATATGGCCATTATGAGTTTCTAGTTATGTCTTTTGGGCTGACTAATGCCCCAGCCGCGTTCATGCATTTGATGAATAGTGTTTTCTGGCCGTATCTGGATTCCTTTGTGATTGTGTTTATTGATGACATCCTGGTATAGTCGCGTAGCCAGGAGGAGCATGTTCAGCATTTGAGAGTATTATTACAGAGATTGAGGGAGGAGAAGCTTTATGCAAAGTTCTCCAAATGTGAGTTTTGGCTTGGGTCTATAGCTTTTCTGGGACACGTGGTGTCTAGCGATGGTATTCAGGTTGACCCAAAGAAGATAGAGGCAGTGTAGAGTTGGCCTAGACCGTCCTCAGCTACAGAGATCTGGAGTTTTCTTGGTTTGGCAGGGTATTATTGTCGGTTTGTCCAGGGATTTTCATCTATTGCCTCGTCCTTGACCACGTTGACGCAGAAGGGTGCACCATTCGTGTGTTCTGATGAGTGTGAAGAGAGCTTTCAGAAGCTCAAGACAGCCTTGACCACAGCTCCAGTGTTAGTCTTGCCATCAGCTTTAGGTTCTTATACCATGTATTGTGATGCATCGAGAGTTGGGATAGGTTGTGTGTTGATGCAGGAGGGTAGGGTTATCACTTATGCTTCTCGTCAGTTAAAGCCTCATGAGAAGAACTACCCTGTTCATGATTTAGAGTTAGCTGCCATAGTTCATGCCTTGAAGATTTGGAGGCACTATTTGTATGGCGTGTCCTGTTAGGTGTATACCGATCATCGCAGTCTCCAGCACTTGTGTAAATAGAAGGATTTAAATTTGAGGCAGCGGAGGTGGCTTGAGTTGCTCAAGGATTATGACATCACCATTTTATATCATCCGGGGAAGGGCAATGTAGTGGCCGATGTTTTGAGCCGAAAGGCGGTTAGTATGGGTAGCCTGGCGTATGTTCCAGTTTGGGAGAGACCCTTTGCAATTGATATCCAGGTGTTGGCCAATCGGTTAGTGAGGTTAGATATTTCAGAGCCTATCCGGGTGTTGACTTGTGTTGTATCTCGGTCTTCCTTATTTGATCGCATTCGTGAGCGCCAATATGATGATCCACATTTGCTTGTCCTTAAGGACAGAGTTTAGCATGATGATGCCAGGGATGTGACTATTGATAGTGATGGTGTGTTGAGGATGCAGGGCCGGATTTGCGTGCCCAATGTAGATGGACTTCGAGAGTTGATACTAGAGGAGGCTCACAGCTCGCGGTACTCCATTCATCCGGGTGCCGCGAAGATGTATCAGGACTTGAGACAGCATTACTGGTGGAGAAGGATGAAGAAGGATATAGTGAGTTATGTAGCCCGATGTCTCAACTGTCATCAGGTCAAGTACGAGCATCAGAGACCGGGCGGTGTTCTTCAGCATATGGTTATTCCTGAGTGGAAATGGGAGCGGATTACTATGGATTTCGTGAGTGGCCTCCCTCGGACAGCGAGGAAGTTTGACTCAGTGTGGGTGATTGTGGATAGGCTGACCAAGTCCGCGCACTTCATTCCTGTATGTACTACCTACTACTCAGAGCGGCTGGCAGAGATTTTCATCCGAGAGATTGTGAGATTGCATGGGGTCCCCGTTTCTATTATATTAGATAGAGGTACTCAGTTTACTTCTCAGTTCTGGAGGACTTTTCAGCGAGAGTTGGGTTCACAGGTAGAGTTGAGCACAGCTTTTCATCCTCAGATGGACGGACAGTCCGAGCGTACCATTCAGACATTAGAGGACATGTTGCGTGCCTGTGTTATTGACTTTGGCAGTTCTTGGGCTGATTTCTTGCCTCTTGCGGAGTTTGCGTACAACAACAGTTACCAATTCAACATTCAGATGGCGCCATATGAGGCTTTATATAGGAGACGGTGTAGATCTTCGGTTGGTTGGTTTGAGCCCGGCGAGGCTAGGCTATATATGGTCCAGGATGCTTTAGATAAGGTGAAGGTGATTCAGGAGAGACTTCGCACAGCTCAGTCGCGCCAGAAGAGTTATGCGGACCGGAAGGTCCGAGATGTATCTTATTCGGTCAGCGAGAAGGTTTTGCTGAAGGTTTCGCCTATGAAGGGCGTCATGAGATTTGGAAAGAAAGGGAAGTTGAGTCCAAGGTTCATTGGTCCTTTTGAGGTACTTAGGAGGATTGGAGAGGTGGCCTATATGCTTGCTTTGCCACCTAGCCTATCGGGAGTTCATCCGGTATTTCATGTGTTTATGCTTCGGAAGTATGTTGGGGACCCATCTCATGTGTTGGACTTCAGTACTGTTCAGTTAGATGATGACTTGACTTATGATGTAGAGCCTGTAGCTATTTTGGGTCGACAGTTTATGAGATTGAGGTCTAAGGATATAGCTTCGGTTAAGATGCAGTGGAGAGGTCGGCCCGTGGAGGAGGCTACTTGGGAGACCGAGCGGGAGATGCGGAGCAGATATCCTCACTTGTTTGAGAATCCAGGTATGTTTATTGACCCGCTCGACGACAAGAATTTGTTTTAATTAGGGATGATGTGACGACCCGGCCCGTCGTCACGTGAGTTACCGCCCCGTTTTCCCCTTATTGTGTTGCTTCATGTTTCAATATTGGTATTAGAGTTGATCGGATAGAGTTGGGTTGGTTTTGATTGGAAATGAGACAATTAGTCTCCTTAGGAGAAGGTTAGTTTGGAAAAGTCAACTGGATGTTGACTTATGAGTGATAGGGCTCGGAAGTGACTTTTGGTGGTTGAGTTAGCTTCGGGGGATGATTTGTGACTTAGGAGTGCGATCGGAATTGAATTTGAAGGTCCGGTGTAGAATTAGGCTTGAATTGGCGAAGTTGGAGTTTTGGCGAATTCCAGTTGATAGGTGAGATTTTGATCCGGGGGTCGGAATGGAATTCCGAGAGTTGCAGTAGCTTCGTTAGGTGATTTTGGGTATGTCTGCAAATTTTCAGGTCAATCGGACGTCGTTTGGTTGGGTTTTTGATCGAATGTGAGATTCGGAAGTTTTAGTTGAACTTAGGCTTCAATCCGTCTTGATTTGATGATTTTTGTGTTAATGATCGTGTTTTTATGATTGGAACAAGTTCGAATGAGGTGATAGAGCATATCTGTATTTTTGGTTGAGGTCCTGAGGGCCTCGGGTTGAATTCGGGTGGTTGAACGAGAGAATTTGGAGTCTGAAGTTTGCTGGTTTTGAGTTGCAACAGGTATTTCCGCATCTGCGGAAGGGAGACCGCAGATGCGGCTCTGCAGAAGCGGGAAATTCTCCGCAGGTGCAAAATTTGGTAAGTTCAGCAAGTTCCGCAGAAGCGGGAAAGATGTCGCAGAAGCGAAATGGCAATGGCTTGGAGGTTCCGCAGAAGCGGAACATTTTCCGCACATAACAGTACGCAGAAGCGGACTAGTAACCGCAGAAGTGGTTTTGGATGAGTTGAAGGGAAACCGCAGAAGCGGACAATTTCTGCAAAAGCGGAAGTCACATAAGCGACAATTACACCGCATAAGCGAAAATGCTGAGTGTTTAATGAAACAGTGAGTTTCGATTTTCAGAAGTTAGAAAAATATTTAGGGACTTCGGGAAAGGCGATTTTGGGCGATAATTGAGAGATATCGAAGGGATTCCATCAGGTATGAAGTTGTAGCTTCAAATAATGTTGTTATGGTATAAAAACAAGGATTAAACACTGATAATTTATGGAATTTAAGGGTAAAAATGGTGGTTAGGGCTTGAAGCCTAAGAGAGACTAAATTGATGATTTGAAGGGGCTATTGAACTCTGATTCTTGTGTAATTGATATGTACGGACTCGAGGTGAGACGAGGATTCCGGAAATGTGAATTTTGTAATTTTTCGAGAAAAAGGCCTGGGGCTCGGGTTTTTTTCAATTTCGTGGTTTTGAGTATTTTTCGAGTTCTTTCGATTGGGTTATGTCCCATTAGAATATTATAATGTATTCCTTATGGTTTTGATCAGATTCGACGCGCGAAGAGATTAGNTAGATGTAGATGATGACCTGAGGGTTTGAAACCCCGGTATATCACACTGTGACGCTATATTGAGGCGAGACACGTACTCTACAGCGAGTGCGGGGTCGATTGTGATCGAGGACCGTGGCCTAGTCCTACCGAGCGATGTTGTACTATATCATGGGCTAGAAATTAGCCAGTAAACCTCCTACTTGGATGGTTATGGACATGATTGGGGCTGTATGCCGACTATTTGAATCCCGTAGGGATTGTTATCATTGTTCCCACAACGTATATCATGTTTCATGATATTAGTCCTGAATTGAATATTGTATCAAAATGGCTAGTAAATTCTAAGGTTTTAAACACCTAATTATAATTCTGATAATTGAAACTAAAAAATGGTAAGTATGATTGTGCATTCATGACTATGCATGGATCGGGCTGCACGCCGCAGCGGGTGTGATTTTGATATTTGCGCTTGGGCTGTAGGAGCCCCTCCGGAGTCTGAACCCCCCACAGTGAGCGCCGGGTACCCAAATGGATCGGGCTACGCACCGTAGCGGTCATGTGCATTGCATTGCATTCATGCACTGATATATATATCTGCTTTGACTGTTTCTGTTAGCCGTTATTACACTGTTAAATGTGCAGGAGTATTGTTCTTAGCTTTACATTGTGCTATTTTTGGGATTTCTTACTGTCAGACATTATACATGTCTATTTCCACTGAGTTGGAAGTACTCACTTTACTCCCTGCACCTTGTGTGCAGATCCAGGTACTCCAGGAGCTGGCTGAGCTTACTGCTGCTCTTCAGAGTCTTTATACGGAGTTGTCGAGGTAGCTGCCTGACGTCCACAGGACCCGACTTCTATCCTATTTTTTGTTATTTGACTTTTCCGCGTACTTCAGATTATGTTGTTTTACAGTATATTTATGCTGTTCTGGTAAAGGCTCTAGACTCATGACCCCCAGATCTTTGGGAGGTTGTTCAGTATTGTTGAGTTTCGGATTATTTCTACCTATCTGTTATACTTCTAGTTTAGATGCTGTTAATGATTTTCAAACAAATGGTTTTGAGCTTTATGCTCGGATAAAGAGTGAAAATGGTCGGGCTTGCTTAGCAGGTGTGTTGGGCTCACGACCGGGTTTGGGGTCGTGACAATAAGTATGGCTAGTGAACGGACGTCAATCCTCATTCGAGGACGAATGATCCTAGGGGGGAGAACGTAAGGCCCCGGAAAATTTTTTCCGAGTAATTTAAAATTTCGTCGTGCCAAGGTAAGCTAAATTATTTTATTTTGTGTGCAAATAAGGATTTATGATATTATGGATATCAATTGAATATGGTAATAAGTGTATAAGTCTTATTATAAGTGATTTGGGGTCTAAGGAGAGGCCTAAGTCTAAGCCAAGTTGGAAAATTGCATATTAGATGAAAGTTGTAAATGAGTGCGCACAAGACCTTACTTTGAACGATCATATCTCCTGTTATGTAAGGCGTTGTGTGAGTAACAACCTATCAAATTAAAGCCCTTTGAGTCTAGTTTCTAACTCAATAAACCGTTCATGATTTGGAGGTGTATACCGAAGGTTATGACCATTTTACTGGACATGCATCACCAGCGCACCTAGGCGCGCGGCCACGGGTTGGACCGCGGAGCTCACTGCCCGGAACCGCGGGCTGGACCACGGGAAAACCTGTAAAATGTCTTAAAAACCCCTGGTATGTGTAAAAACTGAAGGGGCATCATCTTTCCTTCATTTTTGTCATTCAAGATCAAATTTTTGAGGGTTATCTTCCACTCTCTCAAGACTTCAACTCCTCCCATAACCAAGGATTAAATTTTTGGAGTATTTTGAGTTGATTACTACTCCTAAACACTTATATTAACAAGGATTAAACTTGAAAATCCTTAGATTTGATTCAAATCCCTAAATTGATTCAAGAACACTACAAATTCGATTCTCAAGATTCTTACTACAAGAGGAATATCTACCATCTCTAACTACTCTATAGTGATTATTCATGTATGATATACATATTTGAACTCATGGGGAAATGAT
>MU784107.1:6700-20873 GCA_026770625.1 Nicotiana glauca | reverse complement strand
GCTCGTTCGAGGACGAACGAATGTTTAAGTGTAGGAGGATGTAACGACCCGGCCGGTTGTTTTTGGAATTTACGCTCCGATCCCCCATTAACTGCTTTCCCTAAGTTCATTTCTGCTATTTTGGTTTGCCGGGGCGTTCGGTATTAGGATTCGGAGTGTTTTGGGACACTTAGTCCCTAAATGAGAGCTTAAGAGTTGAAAATGGTCCATATTCAGAACAGTGTGAAGACGACCTCAGAATGAGAATCCGATGATTCCGTTAGCTTCGTTAGGTGATTTCGAGGCTGGGAGCGTGTTCGAAATGTTATTTGGAGGTTCGTAGCTCATTTAGGCTTGAAATGCCGAAGTTTGAATTTTTGGAGTTTCCGGTCCGATAGTGAGTTTTTGATTCGAGGGTCGGATTTGAATTCCGGAAGTTTCTGTAGCCCCATCATGTCATTTGGGGTGTGTGTGCAAAGTTTCAGGTCATTCGGGCGAGGTTTGGTTAGGTTTTTGATCGAAAGTGTGTTTGGTTGAAAATTTGAAGTTCTTAGGCTTGAATCTTGGCTTAATTTGTGTTTCCGGTGTTTTTTTAGGTGGTTTAAGGATTGGTACAAGTTTGAATGATGTTATGGGATGTGTCAGTAGGTTTGGTTGAGGTCCTGGGGGCCTCGGGTGTGTTTCGGATGCTCAACGGAGCAATTTGAGGTTGAAGATTTCTGCAGAAAATTGCAGGTCGGATTTTCTTCTACGCGTTTGCGTAGAAGGAATCGCGTTCGCGTAGCTTTGGCCTTCCTTCTCATCACGTTCGCATCCCCCTCTACACGTTCGCGTAGAGTAATCCTGGAAGATGTCGAATTTCTTCAATGCGTTCGCGATTGGCGACTTGCGATCGCGTAGCTTCACCTGTTTCTTCACCGCGTTCGCGTCATGGCTGTCGCGTTTGCGTAGGTCACTGAACCCAGGCCTTCACGTTCGCATATGTACCTTCGCGATCGCGAAGGGCATTTCTGATCCCTTGAAAATTCCTTCTTCGCGAACGTGTGATGACTTACGCGTTCGCGATGCTTTAGACCCCTGGGCAGTATTTAATATTTCAAAAACGAGGTTTTGCCATTTTTACCAAAACTCAAGGTTTTGAGCTCGGATTTGGGAGCAATTTCAAGGGTTTTCCAAAGGTAAACACTGGGTAACGATTCTCTACTCTCCTATGACTAAAACCCATTAATCTAATCGCAAATTCACCCTTTAATTTCGTGTTTTTGAACGGGAAGTGGGTAAACTTCTTAAACTTAATTATTGTGTTTTGAGAGGGCATTTGACCTCCGATTTGGGAGATTTTTATATGGTTAGACTCGTGAGAGTACGAGGGTTCTGAAAATATAAAAATTATTCAATTTCGAGACCTTGGCTGGAGGGGCATTTTGGTCATTTTACCTACTTTCGCGCCCTAGCTTCAATTTTTATAGTGGAATCAGTTTTTTACAATATTATTTACGATATGTAATTGAATTGAATAGATTTGGGCCATTTGGAGTCGGATACTCGTGGCAAGGGCATCGTTCCCTAGTTGATTTCGCACCGGTTCGAGGTAAGTGGCTTGCCTAACATTGTGTGGGGGACTTCGTCCCTTAGGATGTGATAATTTGGTAATTGAATACCTTGTACGTGAGGTGACGAGCGCGTACTTGAGCTAATTATTGAAACTCGGATTTTTACTTAAATGCTTGATTTGGATTTTCTTTCATAATTGCTTTACTTTACTTGCTATTATAGCCTGTGCTAGCATAGGAGAGCATGTCTAATTGATCCAAGTTGCCTATGTGTTTAAATTGTCTTAACTGTGGTTACGTGGAGCATGTTAGGCCAATATTATTTGTTGCCTTGTATTGTTGCACTTCAAATTCTGAATATTTCTCTGATGTTGGTTGCGCATTTACATTGGGGCTACGGATGCGGGATTCCGGGAGCTCCCCCTTGTTTGTTTACTTTGGGACTACGGGTTTGATTCCCAGGAGATCCCCTTACATTTTACTTTGGGACTACGGGTTTGATTCCCGGGAGATCCCCCTGCATTTTTACTTTGGGACTACGGGACGGTATTCCGGGAGATCCCCCGGCACTTTTATTTTTGGACTACGGGACAGTATCCCGGGAGATCCTCCTGCACTTTTAGTTTGGGACTACGGGATGGTATCCCGGGAGATCCCCCTGTACACTGATGATTGGATTACGGGAAGGTATCCCGGGAGATCCTTTGATATTGATATGAGATTTGGACTACGGGACGGTATCCCGGGAGTTCCATTCGACAGTTGAGAAAAGGGCTACAGGACGGTATCCTGCGAGACCCTCGTCGGTATTCTTGTAATTTTGCTGTATTTACTCTGTGTTTCTGTTTTGTCTTACAATATTATATTTCATTGAACTGTCTTATCACACCGCTATGTTCATTAGTTTTCATCAGACTTCGATACTGTTAATATCTTGCTATTTTATTATTTCTGTCTCAGTAGGGCCCTGACCTTTCCTCGTCACTACCCAACCAAGGTTAGCCTTGGCACTTACTGAGTACCTCTGTGGTGTACTCATGCCTCTTCTGCACATGTTTTTCATGTGCAGATCCAGGTACCTCTATGCAGGCGCATTATCAGTAGCTGCAAAGAGCATTTCAGAGACTTGAGGTATATCTGTCGCGTCCGTAGACCAGAGAGTCTCCCTCTCACTCTACCCTTTAGTTAGCTAGATGCTATTCTGTTCTTCCTTGTTATAGACTTTTTGGATGATTAGAGTAGTGTTATGTATTATTCTTAGCCTGTGTTGTCCGTGGGTTTCCGGGTCTTTGGGATGGTTTCAGAATTTAAAGTATTAAAGTGTATGTGCCAGGAGGCAACTGTATACATTACTCATGTTATTTAGCTTTTGAATATAAATTTCTCAAATGTTGTTACTTTCGCAATGTGTTAGGCTTACCTGGTCGTGAAGACTAGGTGCCGTCATGACGTGTTCACAATTGGTGAACTAGGGTCGTGACAGTTCTATCGTCCCTATGCTTATATTTGTACAGTTTATTGGACTAGTAGGTATCTTGACTGTTCCTCATCACTACTCTACCGAGGTTAGTCTTGATACTTACTAGGCGCTGCTGTGGTGTTCTCATGCTACTCTTCTGCATATATTTTTTTGTGCAGATCCAGGTTTTGATCATTAGTAGCTGTGCGGATCATTGCTGTGGAGACTCAAGGTGAACCTGTTGCTGTGTTCGCAGGCTTCAGAGTCACCTTCTTACTGTATTCAACTACTTTCACTCATTTCCAAACAGTTATATTTAGAAGTGACAGTTAATTCTGTAGAGTTTATGACTTGTACTACCAGGTTTTGGGAATATGTTTGTCGTATAAAGAATTCATTTTAGATGTTATTTGTTATTGTTGTTATTCCATAAATATTAGGCTTACCTAGTCCTTAAGACTAGGTTCCATCACAAAACCAAACGGAGGAAAAATTGAATCGTGACAAATACAAAGTTTGGTGGATGATAAATCAGACGACAAAAGAAAAATATACTCAACTAAGCATAATAGTTTATCATGGTTTGGTCAATTGATCTACATATGATAAAACTAATATAAAAGAAGAAAAACTTTCGAGAGAAAAATCTCCCCTTAAACAAAACTCTTTAATGACTACATTGTGGATATTTTTGTGTCTTTGTGAGAAGTAGAGATCCTTAAATTATAGATGTGCAAAACATGTCTTCCAAGAAAAGGATAAGACATATTAAGGAGATTTAATCCTTTTAGGAGTCTTTTTCTATTCATTCAAGAAAGAAAGACCTAATAATTAGAAATTTAGGGCAAAATCCTAACAATCTCCCCCTGACCTGAATTTTCTTGACAAAGTTGATCCACCTTCTTCACATAATCTTCATCACTGTTACTTGCCATGATTAAAAATCACTATCGGCTGAAAATTTTGGTATTGGTTAAAAGAAGCCCAAGTATAGGTTAAACGGAGCCCACGTGCTAAGAATAAATATGGGATAAAAGAAGCCCATGCATTAAAAAGAAGCATGCGTTAAAATTGGCACATGACCTCAAGTATTGCAAGTAGGCATGACTTAAAACTGACATTAGTTAAAAGCGGCCAAAATATGGGTTAGAAAGAGTTTTTATTCCAATAAAGATGCAACATCAGGCGTATTGAATACAAATGTGATTATAAATTTATCTCTACATGTAGCATGTTGAATAAATCTTCATTACCGTCTTGATATAAAGCGCATTGAATCTGTCTTCAACCTCGTTCAACCGTTGACTCTAAACCATTGGCTCTGATACCACTTGTAGGGATTGAAAAAATATGGTACATGCGAAAACTAACAATATAAATCTTGGTGGATGATAAATCAGATGACAAAAGAAAAATATACTAAACTAAACATAATAGTTTATAATGGTTTGATCAATTGATCTACATATGATAAAACTAATATAGAAGAAGAAAAACTATCGAGAGAAAAATCACCCCTTAAACAGAACTCTTTAATGACTACATTGTGGATATTTTTTTGCCCTGAGAAATAGAGATCCTTAGTTTATAGATCTGCAAAACTTGTCTTGCAAGAAAAGGATAAGACATATTAAGGAGATTTAATCCTTTTATGAGTCTTTTTCCATTCCTTCAAGAAAGAGAGTCCTAATAGATTACAAATTCAGGGCAAAATCCTAACAGTAAGGTCAAATTCATCTCTCGATAAAATGTATCTATAAGATAAATTAATACAATACACTGTGAAGATATGTAAGAACACATTAGTAGACTAGTCTTTAGGAAAATATCTCTCGAATATTATCCTAACTTGGTTTAATCAACGATTCAAAAATCTCTCACGATTACTTAGAAGAATTACTAAATTAAAACAAATAAAATAAGACAAAGATACCAAAATATTCCTCTTTCGATTAAATAAATCGGTGAATAAATTCACAATCAATTCAAAGCTCCATACATGAATTCATGCAATAAAATTAAAGTTAAATCCATAAATATTTCTCAAAATACCATATCCTTCAAAACCCAAGGGAAGACTATTCTATAGATATGGAGAAATTCATCACACTTAAGTTTGAAGAAGTAGAAAATATCAAAAATAATGTTACGATACAAACTCCTTTTCTGCACCGGTTGACAACTCGATGAACTCTTATGTTTCCACAACCTAGTCGCTCTCCAAAACTCTCACATGTCGAATTCCCTCTCAAAAAGGAATATCTAATGTATTTATACTTTATAGAAATAGTTTAAGATCAAAATACCCTTAATGGGGTGGAATAAAATTAGACAGGGCCAACAAATAGCGTGCTACACGCTGTCCAGCATGTCGCATGGCACAATGTGACCGTGCACATTTTCAAAAGAGTGCAAACTTGCTGCCTATAGAGGCGGGCCTACGTTGTGGGTTGAGGGGTTACAGGACCCCATTAGCCTCGGCAAATTTTTTGTATATACATATTATATATATCTTCATATATATATATATAACACATTAAATATATTAAATTTGCTCTCAGACAGAAAGAGACGGACGGGAGAAGTGGTCTTTGGGCACTTAAATCTCGTCGTTTGCTGGTGGTGACGCAGGTTCGAATCCTACCTTTTTTCTACTCCTTTCATCTTTTTCTTTGAGTACAATGTATTTTATATTTAATAGAAAATTCCTTTATTTTTTTACGTTTAACTTCAGTTTTTGGAATTCATTCGTAATTTAGTACTAATATATAATAGTCAAATTAATTAATATTTTAGTTCTTTGAATACAATATAAATTATATTTAATAGCAAATTATTTTTAACTCTATTTTTTATTCAATTATAGTTTACTACTAACACATAAGTAAACATAATTATTTTTTTTTTCAAATTCCTCCCTTAAATTGTAACTTATCGGTCCACAAATGAAAAAATACAAATCCTTTTGCGACAACCTTTTTCAACAATCTGACTCGGCAATGACAATTAAGAGTTTGACACTCTTCTTCAGTTCTTTCAGTATTACACACTCTTAATCTTAATTTTTTAGTAGGTCTTTGATAATTTTAAGTTTGAACGCCCTTTTGATCTCTGACCCTTTTTTTAAAATTAAAAACTAGAATTTTAAAGTATGAGACATGCTTAATTAAATATCTTCCCTTCCCATAGCATCCATTTGCGAAGAAATCTCTCTCTCTCTCTCTCTCTCTCTCTCTCTCTCTCTATATATATATATATATATATATATATATATATATATATATATATATATATATATATATATATATATTCGATTCTTTCTTTTCTTTAGAACTTTTTTTGTTAATACTTGGATGATAAGTCATCATAATCATTAAGTTTTCAAAGAGTGCATGTCGAATTTTATCACTAGTGATTTGCATACAGTGGTTCTCCCATCGTGCTCAAAATCCTTGGTCTGCCTCTACTGCCTGACAACCAAAATGCGAAGCACTACGTTGGACGTGAGGTACATCATGCCGTGCAACACGAAGTGCCTTGCTAATTTGCCCGAATGTTATTTTCTTAGTTTTGATGAGATCCATAGTCCCTCTTTGGACATGTCACATATCATGCCGAGATCCCTTTTATAGCCTCGAGCATTTTTCTTCAACTTTTTGTATGTGCATTTGGTCTTCAGCTCCCAAACTCAAACCCGACTTAACTCTCGAACTTCTACTCAGACTCCAAAATTCTCTTTTATCCAACTTAGCTTCAAAAACTCATCTTAACTCAGAATCTCAGCCTACACAACAGAAAATACATAATGAGTACAAATTCTTCACATTTTAGCTCAAACATAATTAAAGTGTAGTAAATAATAAGTGAAGTAACATAAAATATCCGTATTTCTAGCCTGCCATCAATGCCTCACACTTAGACCATTACTCGTCCTCAAACAATACAAACTATACTCTAAAGAAGGACGACATTTTTCAAATAACTCTCCTAACTCGTCATGTTTGACAGAATAATTAAAAAAAGGTAAAACCATATTGTAGCATCCGAGCCTCAAGACTCGACTCAAAAGTACTAATTGTTTTCAAAACTTGCTCAGTTACTCTAATAAAGAAGCTAAAGAACATCATATATCCCTCACAAGGCATGTGTCTCTCACAACAAATAACAGAGAGTAGTTCCACAGATAATAAAATTCAAAAACAATTAGGAACTCTGAATAGAAAGAATTAACTCACTCCAAAAAAAATCCATGTTCCATAAAAAATGTACCATAGACTTATCTTTGGTGAAGTACTCTACTAATTCAAGATTACTTAGCCTAAGATCAAGTAGGACTTTATTCGGTTGTAGAGTAGGCTGCAAGATATGCAAGATACAGTTTGGACATTATTGAAGACACATCCCCGAGCACTTTAATACATAAACTTTAACAAATTAAATTCCACCCTTTGTATTGAACAAGTGTTACCAGGAACTCCCCCTACTTTTCGGTAACTAAACTTTATGTTCCGGGAAGTAGATAAGACTTATTTTCTTTGCGGAAAGTTCCTAAATGATTTCTGACACTTGAAACGACGCACGTCTCTTTGCATTTAATGAGCCGAATTCGTGTTATCCCGTGATTCATCAAATACTTTTGCTAGTTACCTATAATAGCCTTGTACTATGCCGCCTATAAACTTCTCCCTTTCTTACCACTTTTACTTTCACTTTTTCAAACCTTTCTTCTTCAAATTTCTTTAGAGCTTTTCTGCAACTCTGCATTTCTCAGTAAAACTTTCATATTAAAATTTCCCATCACCATGTATTCTACTAACTCTTCTCCTAGTTACTTAGGCACTTGCATCAGTGGCCACCCATCCAAGAAGAATAAATCTAAGGAAGCTGTCATCCTACTACTAGGACAATCATCCTGTCTCAACTAAACAGTGGGACGAATCTCCACGTTCAACAGGAACCCCCTAACCCTAAAAATGATAGGAACAAACTTGTTAGTAGATATTGTTCTTCCATTCATCCTGCTAGTATTTCCATTGTAAAAGAAGATTATGGTTGGAACAACATTGAAGTTTTAGCCCTTAATGAAGCAAAAAGGGTCACTTTTAGCAAACCAAGGTACATGTACATTTATACGTACCTTTTTTATTTTAAGGATGGGCTACGAAATCGATCCTATTATTTTAGAGTTTTTCCAAAACTACCATGTTTTCTTGGTCCAGGTAGGTTCGTCAATATGACGAATGTTAGCTTGCCTGCAGTTTCTGTACTCCCGGGCCAGTGAAACCTTTACTCTTTCTCATTTGATCAACCTTTACACTCCAAAGATTTTCTATGGATGCATGATTAAGCTCAGCAAATGCAATCACTATGCCATCATCACCAGTGTTGATGATGATAATGACCGTGGTTGGATGGCGAGGTTCGTTATTATTGCTAATGGGGACATTCTAATAGTGAAAACACCTGCTATCCCTGAATCCTAAACTTCACTTGAAAGTTTTTCGAATATCTCTCCTTCATTGTGTTAAAGAAAATTCTGTCCTTTGCTAACTTTCCCTTCTCTCATTTTAGCTACTCGTTGGGTTCCTCCAATTTTTTAGAACCTAACCCAATGAGTACAATTTTATTTTAGATATTTTCACACCAGACTCCCGTAAGCGAAAAGAAAGTTCACCCAAATTCAATTATTACTTTTTTCCTTTTTAATCTTCAACATGATGCAAGATAAATTTGTTGACTTCCTTTCATAGTATATAGGCCTTCAAATGGGTCTTCTACCTGCCATGCTGTCGAGGTTTCCCATGAGTCCATGACCCAAGGGTGGCTTATCAACAAATTCAAGAAGCCCTTGACCAGAAGAGGGCTCGTGATGCCGCTCTTGATTTTTGTGAAGGCCTTTCTTTATTGAGTCCCCGACATAAGGAGAAAAAAACAAAAATAAGACGTAACTCCAAGGTTGAGACTTAGGAGAAGCCTCCGATAAAAATAAAACCCCGGTAGGATCAGTCACAATGGTCCTTGATGAAGATGAAATCGAAGATGATGATGAAGCAATTTATCTTCAAAAAAGAAGAAGAAGAAGAACTCCCCTACTCCACCAGATGCTCAATCAGAAGACATTCGAGGACTTTTTATAGAGTTGGAAATGTTTGAAAATGCCGAGTCCTATTTTCGGGCTCCAGCTGTTGCTTCCGGTAAAAGGAGTTCCACCCCTGATATTCCTCCACCTCCAATTTCAATACTAGCTGCCGCACCACCAACTTTTGCTGCACTATCAACCCCAATTGATCAAATGAAAGATGTTTGTTTCCTCGATCACCCAATCATGGAAAGTTGAGAACACTTTATCGGCATCCATCCAAAAACCAAATGGTAAATGTAGTGTCACTCTTTTGCTTTTGAATGAGTGCAATTACTTTCCAAGCGAGTGGGAGTTTCCAATTAGTTGAAGCCTTTGGCTTCGAACAAGGACCAACAGAAGATAGAGGCTCTTTCTGCTAAATGTTAGATCAATAACAACATGCACTTTGCTACTTTCCAAGCCAGTGGGAGTTTCCAATTAGTTTAAGCCTTTGGCTTCGAACAAGGACCAACAGAAGATAGAGGCTCTTTCTACGAAATGTTAGATCAATAACAACATGCACTTTGCTACGTAGGTATCATCTTACTCCTCTCGTTTACCCTCTTCCTTGGTAACCATTATCTCCAATAACTTAAATTTTTGACTTTTTAGGCTAACCTCTTTGCCTCCAAGGGCTCGTAGAAGATGATCCAAGCCAAAGAAGAACTTGCTACCGAGCAGGATCAAATTGCTGCTTAATGAGACCAACTCGCTGAGTGCCTCCCGGCTTTAAAGGCAAAACTTGCTCAGATGGGCAAGCTTGAAGCCCGATTAGGCAATCTGAGCAAGAAAAATGGTTCATATCCAAGAGGCCACTCATTTGCATACAAAGCTTGTAGAGTTGAAGGTCAAGTGGGCTGAGCTACAGGATGCTGTGACTGCAGCAACAGAATGTGAATCTACTTCCATGGAATAAATCAACAACCTAGAAGAAAATTTGCGTTGCAAAACCAAAAAAGTTGTTTCGGTCAAGAAGAAGAGAGAAAGAATGGAAGAAAGACTCAAAAGGGTCATGGAGAAAAATCTCGAACATGCAAAGACAAATATTGACCTTTGTCGGACCTATGAAATCCTGAGGGCTAAAAATGACCGGCTGCAGTCCAAAAAAAAAACTCAAAGCCAAACTTTAGGATCAAGAGGATTCTTTCCTTCTTGAGAAAACTTATGCAATTTATCATATAAAGAGGGAGAATTTGGAAGATGCCAAAAAAGGCATACCTATAGACGACTGCATTGCTGAAGCTCTATTTTTGGAGATAATTACCTTCGAGAATATTCCTGGGCGGCTTATTTCTTCCAGCTCCTCAAGCACTTATTCTGAGTCCTCAAAAATCGAGGAGAAAGCTGAAGAAGAAGAAGAAAATAGATACAAGGATGAAAGTGCTGAACATGATACAGAACAACCTTCATCTTCAAAAGAAGCAACAAAGACTCATCTCCCTTCGGACTCTGCAGATAAAACTAGTTAATGTAATTTATTTTTGTAATTATGCCGAAACCTTTACTAAGTTTGGTATTTTGAGAAACAAAAGACATCTTTTACTTAATTTCTATGCAAATATATTTTTTTCCATTTTCCCAGACCCTTCGAGATGGATGATCCTCAGAGTTTGAGTAGCTACGCCAGGCTAGTATGACAGTGTCGAGAGTATGCCATCAGATTCAGTGAGTTGCCAGACATGCACCTACCTTGGTTTCTATAGTCAAGCAGCGAGTCTGAAAATTCATCTAGGGGCTCAACTATGGTATTAGATTCAGCATGACTCAAGAGTTGGAGATAAATACTTTGTACCAGTAGGTAGTAGAGATCACGTGGAGGTTGGAGGGTATGCGGGGACATGACATAGAGGATAGGGAGGCCAAGAAGCTTTATGATTCTTGAGTATATAGTGGTACCCGTACCCCAGCTACAGTTCATCACGATAGAGGTAATGTTAGCCATCTTGTTCATTCAGCACTTCGAGCTTCTAGTGGTAATCTAGTTATTTCGAGGTTTGAGGTTGCACATTTTGCTCAGCCACTATCTATTGCACCTCCTGCATAGGGTGCCTTCAGCGGTTAGTCCAACCGACTAGGCTCGAGCTAGTTTCAGCAGCTACGCCCACACGGAGTTTGTTTTGAGTGTGGCAATACCAGATATATGGTAAGGAAATGCTCCAGACTTAGGAGGGGTGCACCTTCAAAGACTACTCGGGTTCCTCGGATTCCACCTGATCCAGAGACTTCACATGCCATGGTTGCTGCTCCAGTTGGCTCTCCACTTGCACAGCCAACTCGGGTTGGAGTTCAGGCGTGTATATGTCGCCCTGGAGGGGGAGGCCGAGCCAGATTCTATGCTTTTTCAGGCATGATTGAGGGAGTCACATCAGACGTAGTCATCACAAGTAAGGTTTTGATTTGTCACAGGGATGCATCAATCTTATTTGATCAGGGATCCTCACTTATTCATATGTGTCATATTACTTTGCTCCATATTTAGATATAATTGTGATTCTTTGGGTTCTCCTGTATATGTGTCCACGCTTGTGGGAGATTTATTATTCTGGATTGAGTGTATTGGTCGTGTTTAGTTGTTATTGGTGGTTTTGAGACCAGATTTGATCTATTATTACTCAATATGATAGACTTTGATGTGATCTTGGGCATGGATTGGTCATCGCCCTATCATGTTATTCTGGATTGTCACCCCAAGACTATGACACTGGATTTGCCATGTTTGCCATGGTTAGAGTGGAGGGATACATTGGATTATGTTCCAAGCAAGGTTGTGTCCTTACTTAAGGCATATCGAATAGTTGAGAAGGGGTGTAAGGCATATTTAGCCTTTGTGAGGGATGTAAGTGCTGGTACTCATACTGTTGAGTCAGTTTCGGTGGTGATAGACTTCCGGATGTATTCCCAATAGATCTTCCTAGCATGCCGCCCAATAGAGATAACAATGATTTTCCTAGCATGCCGCCCAATAGAGATAGCAATTTTGGTATTGACGTGTTCCCGGGCACTCATCCTATTTTTATTCCACCATATCATATGGTACCAATAGAGTTGAAGGAGCAACTATGAGAGTTTCTTGATAAGGGTTTCATTTGTCCTAGCATGTCGCTTTGGGGTGCTCCGATTCTGTTTGTAAAGAAGAAGGATGGTTCTATGCATGTGTATTGACTATCGGTTGTTGAAAAAAGTTATGGTGAAGAACAAGTGCCCATTACCGTGCATTGATGACTTATTTGATTAGCTACAAGGTGCCAGAGTGTTCTCGAAGATTGAATTGCGGTCAGAGTATCATCAGTTGAAGATTCGAGATTCAGATATTTTCAAGACTGCTATTAGGACTAGATATGGTCATTACAAGTTCCTTGTGATGTTATTTGGGCTGACCAATGCCCCAACAACATTTATGCACCTGATGAACATTGTATTCTAGCCATATCTTGACTCATTTGTCATTGTGCTTATTAACGACATCTTGGTATACTCCCGCAGTCGGGAGGATCATGAGCAGCATCTGAGGATTGTGCTCTAGATCTTGAGGGAGAAGAAGTTTTATGCAAAATTTGCAAAATGTGAATTTTGGCTCGATTCGGTAGTATTTTTGGGTCATGTAGTATCGAGTGATGGGATTAAGGTAGATTTGAAAAAGATTGAAGTAGTTTAGAGTTGGCCCAGATCGTCTTCAGCTACTGTGATTTAGAGTTTTCTCGGTTTGGCTGGGTATTATCGCCATTTCATAGAGGTATTCTCATCCATTGCTGCACCTATGACCAGATTGACCCAGAAGGGTGCTCCTTCCAGATGGTCCGAGGAGTGTGGGGTGAGCTTTCAAAAGCTCAAGACTGCTTTAACTACAACCCCAATATTGGTGTTGCCTATGGATTCAAGGTCATACATTGTGTATTATGATGTGTAACACTATGATATCACTATTCTATATCATCCCGGAAAAGCCAATGTGGTCATGGATGCCTTGAGTAGAAAGGCGGAGAGTTTGGGTAGTTTGGCATATCTCTCAATAGCAGAGAGGCCACTAGCTATAAATATTCAAGCCTTGGCGAATCTGTTTGTTAGATTGGATATTTTGGAGCCCAATCAGGTTCTTGGTTAAGTGGTTTCTCAGTTTTCCTTATATGAGAGCATCAGAGAGTGTGTATGACGACTCCCATTTGCTTGTCCTTAAGGACACAATACAGCATGACGATGCCAAGGAGGTTTCTATCGGAGATGCCGGTGTGTTGCGGATGCAGGGCCTGTTATGTATGCCTAATGTAGATGGGTTATGTGAGTTTATCCTTGAGGAGGTCCACAATTTGTGGTACTCCATTCGTCCAGGTGCCGCTAAGATGTATCAAGATTTGAGGCAGTACTATTAGTGGAGGAGAATGAAGAAAGATATAGTGGAGTATATGGCTCGCTGCCTGAACTGCCAGCAAGTAAAGCATGAGCATCAGAGTCCGGGCGATTTGCTTTAGAGACTTGAGATACCCAAGTGGAAATGGGAGCGTATTACCATGAATTTCATTGTTGGGATCCTACGAACTTTGATGAAATTTGACATAGTATGGGTGATTTTAGACAGGTGACAAATTCGGTTCATTTCATTCTGGTGGTGACCACATATTCTTCAGAGAAACTAGCTTAGATCTATATCTGTGATATTGTTTGTCTCTATGGTGTGTCGGTGTCCATTATCTTCGATTGAGGCACGTAGTTCATAATAATTTTTTGGAGAGCTGTGCAGCATGATTTAGGCACACAGGTTGAGTTGAGCACAACATTTCACCCCAGACAGACGTGTAGTCCGAGCTCACCATTAAGATCTTGGAGGATATGCTCCGTGCCCGTGTTACGGATTTCGGGAGTTCTTGGGATTAGTTCTTGTGAGCACGTGATTTTTACCCTAAGCAAATTATTCCAAAAGTTCAAATAAAATGATTTTACAATTTTTAGGAATTTTGTTGCATTTTTCGTATTAATTGGTTGCATAATAACTCGTATTAAAAAATACAAAAATATGCATATGCATTAGGATTTTTAATTTTTACGTTTTAGTATTAATGCATTTTG
>MU784105.1:3575-18019 GCA_026770625.1 Nicotiana glauca | reverse complement strand
GGGTGCACATTTATGTGACCCAAATCCAAATCTCAACGAAGTCGAAATGTGTTAAAAGCCACGGGCGTACTGGTACGGCGTGGTTCAAGATACATTTTCACGACGTTGCAATTCTTGTAAAAATTAATACAATAAAAGCGGATTATTAATAAAAGGCACATAAAAATAGAATATATATGGAAATCAGATAAAATCAAATACGACAGTTGAGCGACCGTGGTAGAACCACAAAATTCGGGAGTGCCTAACACCTTCTCCCGGGTTAACAGAATTCCTTATCCGGATTTCTGGTTCGCGGACTGTTAACAGAGTCATATTTTCCTCGGTTCGGGATTCAATCGGTGACTTGGGACACCATAAATCTCCCAAGTAGTAACTCTGAATAAATAATAAAAAAGATCCCGTTCCGACTGTCCTTTAAGTGGAAAAACTCCTTTACGCCCTTCACGGGGTGTATTAAAACTTCGTAAAAAGGAGGTGTGACAATCACAAGAACTGTGTTTGAAAGGAAAACAATGGATTGTAATATTGCTAACAATAGCCTGGGAGAGGGGGGCGTCTTATGTACCCACCCATAAACACCATTTTTGTACACTCGGACGGATAGTTTGTTTTAGTTATAATATGCATCCACTTAACCAAAAAAAACTTCTAATACACGAATCATATAAAGTTGTTAAACTATTAGTTACTTGAAAGATAATTACACGAGTGAATTAGTAACCTAAAAATTATAAGATAAATAAAAATTTATAGCAAATTAAATTATATTTATATCATAAAAATTTTACTACGGGTGTCGGTGAAATTAACCCAAATAGTCGTCCACCAAACCACTTAAATGTGTATAATTATGTGTTATATGTGTATAATTATATATAATCAATGTATACATTATATATATGACTAGAAAAAGTAAACAATAAAGATGGCTGGCTATTTGTGTAAAGATCTCGTGAGTATAAGCTTAAGTCTATACTGAAAGTTTCAAACAGACTTCTTTACAATCTGAGCCTTTTGGGGGGTTGATCAAGATCCAAAATAGCATGGGCTAGCCAGTTTTCGGACTAGTAATTAAAAAATTGCCTGCGTTTGTGTGACGACCCGGCCGGTTGTCTTAAGAATTAACGTCGTGATCCCCTATTAACTGCTTTTCCCAAGTCTATTTCTGCTAATTTGAACTTGCCGGGATGTTCGGTTTTGAATTTCAGAGATTTTTGGGGTACTTAGTCCCTAAATCAGAGCTTAAGTATTGGAAAGTCGTCCGTAGTTGGAACAGTGTGAAGACGGCCTCGAAATGGAAAAATGACGGTTCTGTTAGCTCCGTTAGGTGATTTTCGGGTTGGGAACGTTTTCGAAAAGTGTTTTGGAGGTCCGTAGCTAATTTAGGCTTGAAATGCCGAAGTTTGGAATTTCTGAAGTTTCCGGTCCGATAGTGAGATTTTGATCCGAGGGTCGGAATGGAATTCCGGAAGTTGCAGTAGCTCCATCATGTTATTTGGGATGTGTTTGTGTAAAATATCATTTCATTCGGACGTGGTTTGGTTAGGTTTTTTATCGAAAGCGTATTTTGAAAAAGTTAGAAGTTCATAAGCTTGATTTTTGGTTTGATTCGTCGTTTCGATGTTGTTTTATGTGATTTGAAACTTCGAGCGAATCCGTGTTAGGCTATATGACTGGTGTGTGTCATTAGACGGAGTCCCGAGGGGCGTCGGGTGTGTTTCAGATGGGCTACGGATCATTTTCCTCTTATTTTGAACTGCTGTAACTGTTGCTTCTGATATCCTTCTACGCGATCACGAAGTTTCTCCCGCGATCGCGATGCCTTGCTGAAGGCCACCTCAAAAACCTTCTTCGCGTTCGCATCTGTCCACTCGCGTTCGCGAAGCTCTGTTTAATTCTTCATTGCGTTCGCGTATAACCGTTCGCGATCACAAAGGTCTATTTTCCCATGTTTCGCGATCGCATCCCTAACCCCGCATTCGCATAGTAGGAATTAGGAGTTGGGTCAGTTGGCCATTTTTACCCTTTGAGTTAGCATAAAAACCAACGCGTTAGCATAAGCCACCATCCCACTGCTCTTCGCGTTCGCATCCCTTTTCACGTGAATACGATGAGTATTTCTGGGCATCCTTGAATTTCCTCTACGCGATCGCGACCCTTCTTCCACGATCGCGATGAACAAATAATCGGGCAGACAGATTAAATCCCAAATTCGAGAGTTTCACTATTTTTATCACATTTTGACTTCTAGGGCTCGGTTCTTGGCAATTTTTTAAAGGTATTTTTGCCTGAGTGGCTTGGGTAAGTGTTTCTCACTCGATTTAGGCTAATTCCCATGAATCTCCTCTTAAATTCATCCTTTAATTTCAGATTTTTGAATGAAAATTTGGTAGAACTTCTTAGGCCGAATTATTGAGTTTTGAGTGGGTTTTTGACATTCGATTTGAGAGATTTTTATGTGGTTAGACTCGTGAGAGTATGAGGTTTCTGAAAACGTTAATTTCACTCAATTCCGAGACGTTGTCCTGAGGGGCATTTTGGTTATTTTACCTAATTTCACGTCTTAGTTGTGAATTAAATCATAGAATCAGTTGCTCAAGATGTTATTTACAATATGTAATTGAATTGAATAGATTTGGGCCATTTGAAGTCGGGTTCTCGTGGCAAGAACGTGGTTTCTAGTTGATTTTGAGCCGGTTCAAGGTAAGTATCTTTCCTAACCTTGTGTGGAGGACTTCCCCTTAGGATTTGAGTCTTCTCTATTGATTGTATTCCTTGTATGCGAGGTGACGAGTGCGTGCTCGGATTTATTTGTGGAAAATTGGCCCTTTTAGGCTCTTAGTTCTTTGAAATCACTGAGTATGACGTTGTTCTTGATATGATTGGGTTCCTTGTTATTAGTTTCACCTCTACATGTCTTGCTTGAAATTTGTTGCCCTTTTTGGCTTATTCTTGTTGCCTAATTGACTCTTGCTTTGTTAATTGAAGATCCTTACCTTTCCATAGTCACGTTATATTTCATAACTGCTTATCTCCATTTGGAGATCATTAGTATCTCTTAGATAATTAATTGGTCTCAATTGAGGTTACGGTTATCTTCCCTCTGCTCATCCTTAAATTGAAATTGTTGTATATTCTTCGTAAATTGCCCAACTTTAAAAGAAGTTAGACGTCCTATGTTTAGTTGATATTTCCTTATTGAAATTATTGGATTCATGTTAATTTCCTCGCTGTTGAACTACGTGTTATGGAATCGTTGTTTCATATTACTTCTCCTTTGTTGATTTATTCTTATTACGCTTAGTATTCTCTATTATGGTTATTCTTTGTAAGCTAGTTGTACCGTCTCTGGGTGAACGGAGGTACCTGAGTTGATTCCCTTGCCTTGTTCTTGTAAATATTGTCATTTGTTGTGTTGTACTTGTGATAGTGGTGCACGAGGTTTCTGTCGTGCGGTTGTTAATATTGTGACACCCGAGGTTTCTGACATGCAATTGTTGATATTGTGATGCATGAGGTTTCTGCCGTGCGGTTGTTGATATTGTGATGCACGAGGTCTCTGCCATGCGGTTGTTGTTGAGGGGTTGCACGAGGTCTTTGCCGTGCTATTGTTGCTATTGATGTATTGCACATGCGGCGTAATAAGGCAGGATATGTTTATATGCTTATATGTGAGTTGCGCATGTGGCAAAATAAGGTGGGAACATTGTGATGCACGTGTGGCGAAATAAGGCAACACTTATTATATTATTATTTGCACACGTGGCAGAATAATGTGGGCTATGTCAAGGATTAATTGTAAAGAATTGTGACGGCCTGTGGAGGCATTCCTATTTTGTTTAAATATTGTGATTGTGGGTTGCTTATCTGTATGAGCTTTATCGCATGGAAGTTGTGAGGAAACATCGTACGTACTGCCCGTTCTTCTCCTTACGTTTAGTTAGTTGGTAGCAACCTTGTTAAAGCACTTGCACAAGCATACACGTAGTTGAACACTCCTATTAGATGTGAAGTCCTCTTGATTTTGCTAAGGGTAGAGGTACGCCCTCGTTTAATCATCATAAATGTGAGAGTGGCCTTAGTTGGTCAGTTAGTTGTCAGCATGATTGTGAGACTGATGGGGGCACAGGATGCCAAGTGTTAGACTCCAAATGCTGGGATTTCGTGAGGTTTGGTTTGTCCGGGATTTGGTAAAATTGTGGAAATAGTTGAATAAGACCTTATATGAACATCATTGTTTTGTTTTCCCCTTACTGTATTGTGACCTTAGGATTTGGATTGTGTTTTTGTCGTCATTATGTATCATCATTTCTTATATTTTCGTTGTTAGTTGTTGTTCTTTTCCCTCATCGTGATTGTAGCATTATTGGTCATTTCGTGCAGTCTTTATATAAATATATATATACCATTTCCGTTGTTCCCATAATTATATTGTTTATTTGATCGGTAGGTGTCTTGACTATTCCTCGTCACTACTCCATCGAGGTTAGTCTTGATACTTACTGGGCACCATCGTGGTGTGCTCATGCTATACTTCTGCACATTTTTGTTATGCAGATACAGGTACTTTCACTCAGTTTCTGACAGCCTTGGAGGGAGGCGTTTCGGTAGAGACTTTGAGGCATATCTGCTACGTCCGCAGACCGAGAAGTCCCTTTCCAGCTTTCTGTAATAAGTATAGCCCTTTCAGTATTTATCCTTGTTTAGACATTCTTGAGTTAGAGCCTATTATGTATCCCTTAGCTTGTAATTTGTGAGATTCCGGGTTTTGGAAATTTTGTTAGCTTCGAGAGCTGTTATTATATATGCCAAGAGGCACCTTAACCTGTTTTATGTTATTAGTTCAGTTTTAATCATTTTCTTCCTCAATTATAGTTTATTTTCCGCATTGTTAGGCTTACCTAATCGTAGAAACTAGGTGCCATCACGATGGCTCAAGGAGGGCGAACCGGGTCGTGACAGTTTGCAAAACCATTGAAAAACAGCCACTACTGTGATGCAACATGAAAAGTTCCAGCATAATATACTAGATATTGGTGCACCTGTGTATGAACTTCCAGCATAATATAGAGTTCCAGCATAATATATTGGAGATTAGAACACCTGCGTATGAACTCCCAGCACATTATGCTGGACCAATATATTATACTAGAACTCTAGTATATTGTGCTGGAATATTTTCCGAATTTTGAACAGTGTTTACGTCGGACTTATCTTTACATGAAAATTGGCTAAATTTTGATTACTTTTAAAATTGTGGGTGTAAATCTGTCTATTTTTTAATTTCACCCCGATCCAGGTCCACGATAGAGCTTAATTCCCATTTAATCGGGCATTCGGACTTGATGTGGGGAAACCATTGGACTAATTGGGCCAACATGCTAAGTTTAGTAAAAATAGCCTGTAGTAGCCACTACATAAGGTGGTATTTATTTTTTATCCACTAATTCTAATACTAAGCAAAAATAGTCACTACTCTAGTAAAATTACTTTGAAAAGATAGTTTTACCCTTTCTTCTATTCTCATATTCCAAAACCCTTATTTTATACGTTCAGAGGAAAAATTTCAGAGGCAAATTTCGCTCCCTCAATATCAGTATTGATCCTTGTATGCAAATCATTGTTCGATTTTGTTCCTGCCCAGCAATTCTTTGTGTGTAGTTTGTTGCACTTAATCTGTTCTCATTTGTCATCTTTTTTGCATCGAACCAGTGAACTGGTATGTTTTTTATTTTGCTTTTATTCTTTTTCTTGTATAACTATAATCACGATCAATGCCGTGTTTGGCATCAAGTATGTGTGAAATTTCAAAAATAATGATTATAACTTGATTCAGTGTGGAATAAGGAGCGGATTTTTGTTAGGAAGTTATTCAGAAACTTTTTGTATTGAGATGTGTTTTTGGTTCAATCAATATACTTGATTAAGTAAGGATATTTCATAAAAATAGTCGTACGAATTCATAAGCTAACTGTGTTTATGAATTTTTAGTTAATTGTGCTTCTATAAAAATTAAGGTCCAGGTGTCCTTAACTTTTGACCTTAGAAGTCGAAGTTCAGGACCAAGTGTCCTTAAATTTTGAACTTGGAACTCAAACTTCAGGACCAAGTGTCCTTAACTTTTGAACTCGAAACTCTAAGTTCAGGACCAAATGTCCTTAACTTTTGAACTTGGAACTCAAAGTTAAGGACCAAGTGTCCTTAACTTTTGAACTTGGAACTCAAACTTCAGGACCATGTGTCCTTAACTTTTGAACATGGAAATCAAAGTTAAGGACCAAGTGTCCTTAACTTTTTAACTTGGAATTCAAAGTTCAAGAAAAAATGTCCTTAACTTTTAAACTTGGAATTCAAAGTTAAGGACCAAGTGTCCTTAACTTTTGAACATGTAATTCAAAGTTCAGGATCAAGTGTCCTTAACTTTTGAACTTGGAATTCAAAGTTAAGGACACTGAACTTGGAAATCAAAGTTAAGGACCAAGTGTCCTTAACTTTTGAACTTGAAACTTGAAGTTCAAGAACATGAATTCTTAACATTTGAACTTGGAACTCAAACTTTAGGGCCAAGTGTCATTACTTTTGAATTTAACTCAAACTTCAGGACCAATTGTCCTTAACTTTTGAACTTGTAAGTCAAAGTTCGGGACCAAGTTTCCTTAACTTTTGAACTTGTAAGTCAAAGTTCAGTACCAAGTGTCCTTAACTTTTTGAACTTTAAACTTGAAGTTCAGGACCAAGTGTCCTTAACTTTTGAACTTGTTAGTCCTTAACTTTAAGATGCATTTTACTTAGGTCCTGGATTTTAGTCCTAATTTTTATGTTCTTTTTCCTTCTTTGCAGTGTGCTAATGGAAGGAGATCGTGTTTTCGAGTTTGATGTTTGGCGTAATTCAAATAGCTATTAGAAAGGAGATTTACAGTATAAGGAAATAATAAAGGTATCTTGCGAACATGCAATGGAAGAAGTTAAGGGATGGTATTTTTGGAAACTTTTTCCGATTATAAAGTGTGAAGTTCTGTTTTAAACTTATTCATTGTGTGTTGCTTTCAGAAATTGTAAGCAATGACTCTAATTCAATGACATTCAATGTTTTTGACCATGAAGTAAAGTTTACACGTGAAGCATTTCATATAATTACTGGTTTAAAATGTTCTTCTTCAGTGGACTTCACAATTTTGCGTGAAAAAGAGAATAGGCTTTCGAAAGTCTACTTCCCTGGAAAAGATAGAATTGAGTTAGGCGATTTGTTTAATTTTATTACTAGTCACCCAGATGGTACAACTGCATCATTTGTAATTAACGATGATGATGCGGTGAAGTTGGAAATAATTTATTTCGTTGAATCTGTTTTGATGGGGAAGATGAAGAATTGGAATTTGTCCAAGCAACTAGTGAAAATTGTAGATGACAATAAACTCTGCTCTTCTTTCAACTAGGACTCTCTTTGTTATGAAACGTTAGTAAAATCATTGAAGATTTGTTTGATGCCCAATGAGAATGAGAAAGAGAAAGATAAAGATAAAGACAGGGACAGTTATACTATACTTGGTTTCCCTTTCGTTTTTTGTGTTTGGATTATGAAGGTATTCCCAATTTTCCAGGAAAAATAATTTGTGAACTTCAAATAATGTGGGTATCCTCAGATGTTATGTTATTCAGATATGAAATCTCCACAACATGATTCTCTGTGTAAAAAATACTTCCATAATAAAAATTTAAGTTAATCTGATTACTAGCTATTTTTTTGTTTATGTGTTTTAATTCTGAAGACTTACATTTTTTTTCCTTATATAATAGGTGTGTAAGTTGATCGAGGTGGTACAATTTGTTTCTATTGAAGAAGATGCGGAGCCTGTTAGTGTGCATGAGCCACTATCTCAAGATCAAAGTTCAATGTCTTCCTCCACATAATTTGATGAAGTCTTGCTTAAGGAAATTGTTAAAGTAGATTTTCTATCTTTGAATAGCATTAATTTTTTATTTAATTATTTTTGCTTAAGAGATTTTTTGTTTTTATGGTTTTTGATTCAAAGATTATCGGAAAAGTTTACAAAGGATATACACACAGAAGTTACTAGAATAAATTAAAAAATAGCTATATTAGAAACAAAGATTCAAAATGATATCAAGGTAATATCATTTAATTCAGTGCTTGTAACTCTAAGTTAAGGATACCATGTCCTTAATTTTTGAGCTTGTTAGTATAAGTTCAGGACCAAGTGTCCTTAACTTTTGAACTTAAAATTTGAAGTTTAGGACCAAGTGTTTGAACTTGAAGCTTGAAGTTCAGGACCAAGTGTTTGAACTTGAAGCTTGAAGTTCAGGACCAAGTGTTTGAACTTGGAACTCGAAGTTCAAGACCAAGTGTCTTTAACTTTTGAACTTGGAACTCAAAGTTCAGGACCAAGTGTCCTTAACTTTTGAATTTGTAACTAAAACTTCAAGACCAAGTGTCCTTAACTTTTGAATTTGTAACTAAAACTTCAGGAGCAAGTGTCCTTAACTTTTGAAATTGCAACTCAAAGTTCAGGACCAAGTGTCCTTAACTTTTGAACTTATAACTCAAAGTTAAGGACCAAGTGTCCTTAACTTTTGAACTTGCAACTTAAAGTTCTGGACCAAGTGTCCTTAAATTTTGAACTTGTAACTAAAACTTCAGGACCAAATGTCCTTAACTTTTGAACTTGTAACTAAAACTTCAGGACCAAGTGTCCTTAACTTTTGCACTGCAACTCAAAGTTTAGGACCAAGTGTATTTAGCTTTTGAACTTGGAACTTAAAGTTAAGGACCAAGTGTCCTTAACTTTTGAACTTGCAACTCAAAGTTCAGGACCAAGTGTCATTAACTTTTGAACTTGGAACTCAAAGTTAAGGAATGATTGTCCTTAACTTTTTAACTTGTAACTTGAAGTTTAGGAATACTTGTCCTTAACTTTTTAACTTAAATTCTTTCGCGTGATTTAAAGAAAGAACGAGGATCAAAGATTGATACTTTGTTGAAGATTCTTGTCAAACCTGATGAAAGGAACATAGAGAGAGAATCTACAGTTCCAAGTAGTAAAGATGCATTTGATACAGAGCCTACTGTTCCAATTAACAAAGACGCATGTGATGATCAATGTGATAATACAGATGTGCATGCAGAAGATCATTATGAAAGTGATTATAGAGATGCACATCTAGAAGATGAAACTGATATTGGCACTGAAATTGGGAAAGGTTAGATATAGATTTTGAATTTGTTGTCATTGAAATTTATATTCAATAGCGTAATATATATATAAACATTTTTGTGATTAAAAATATATATAGAATCTATTGATGGAGTAGAAGTTCAAGATGTAGTAGAATGTCAAGACCAGGAAAATCCAAAAAAGACAGGAGTAACAGAAACAATTTGTAAATGTGGAGTGCAATCTCAGGATTTAGAAAATCCATTGGGAACAAGTGTAAGTGAGATTGTATGCAAACGTGTTGAAGGAATATATGATCTCCCTACACCTCTCCCACTTAAAGAGAAATTTGGAAATCAAAATGATGCCAATAAAGGTTAGATGGAATTTTCATGATAAGTTGAATGTTAGTTTTAGTAAACTATTAGTAAAAGGTATTAATTGTAAATGTTACAGCATCTTTTGAAGCTGCAAGGGAAGAAGATGGAGTGGACTATCAAGAGAGAAGTGGAGGACAATCTCAAGACTTAGAAAATACCCAAGGAACAAGCATAAGTGAGATTATTTGCAAATGTATATAAGGAACATATGATCTCCCTACACTTTGCTCTCTTACCGACAGTATTGGAAGCCAAAAAAATGCTAGTGAAGATAATGATTTAACTGGCATGATCTTAACAGTTGAAAAAGGTTAGACGAAGTTTCTTTTTAATTTTATACATGTTTGTTTTAATCAAAGATTAGTAACAAGTGCTAATTATGTTAGCTCTTGTAAATATTTTGCAGAATCTTGTGAACTTGCAATCGAAGATCATGGAGAACAGTTGGAAGATAAAAAAAATGCACAGTTCCAAGATAAGAAAATACAAACAATATGTCAGCTCGATTGTCTATTGAAAAAGTACAAGAAGGCAGCGTGGACAACACATGTATTAATTGTGTCCTAAATATTATATTCATAATTGAAATTACCAATACATTTCAAAAATTATGTCCTTAGTTTTTGTCTCTTCATTTGACAATTTGTTGTAGAATTGACGACTTGCAGCAAACTAATGTATATGTAATATTGTCTGCAGAGCAAAACAAAGATGAAGTCGTTAACCAATATACTAGGAAAAGGAAGAGAGATAGTATTGGTTTTGATGGTCCATCATTTTCTATTCTTACTCCTACTCCTCCAACTACACAAATGAGCATTGATGAGTGTTTGTCTATGGAGGTTGAAGAAAATGTTGAAGAAGAGCTTGGTCGAGGGAAAAGGAATAAGAAGTTTAGTTGGCAATTAAAATCTCCTTTTTAAAAGGAAAGAAAAACAGGAACGTCGATGGTGCACAATGAAAATACTCCCAAGAATACGGGCTGGATAAAATCAAAATATACTCGTAAATGTATTTTTCATTATGCCAAAGATGATGCAAACTTATTGAAGAAATTCATTGGGTGGTTGGGCAAGGAGAAAAGGAAAGGTCGCAAAAAAGCGTAAGTCCCTAAATGTATTTCATTATTTTCAAATTGCTTAAATTAATGTCCTGAACCTGTAATTTTAAATTTAGGACTAAGTGTATTGAGCTAGAAATTCCTAAAGTTAAGTGTCCTTAACTTTTGAGATTACAAGTCTAAGTTCAAGACCAAGTGTCCTTAACTTTTGAACTTGTAAATGTAATTTCAGGACCAAGTGTCCTTAACTTTTGAACTTGGAACTCAAAGTTAAGGACCAAATGTCCTTAACTTTGGAAGTTGTAAGTCTAAATTCAGGACCTTTTGTCCTCAACTTTTGAACTTGGAGCTCGAAGTTTAGAACCAAGTGTCCTTAACTTTTGAACTTATAACTATAAGTTCAGGACCAAGTGTCCTTAACTTTTGAACTTGGAACTTAAAGTTCAAGACCAAGTGTCCTTAACTTTTGAACTTGTAAGTCTAAGTTCAGGACCAAGTGTCCTTAACTTTTGAACTCGGAACTCTAAGTTCAGGACCAAGTATCCTTAACTTTTGAACTCGGAACTCTAAGTTCAGGACCAAGTATCCTTAACTTTTGAACTTGTAAGTCTAAGTTCAGGACCAAGTGTCCTTAACTTTTGAACTTGCAACTCAAAGTTTAGGACCAAGTGTCCTTAACTTTTGAACTTGTAAATCAAACTTCAGGACCAAATGTCCTTAACTTTTTAACTTGGAACTCAAAGTTCAGGACCAAGTGTCCTTAACTTTGAACTTGGAACTCAAAATTAAGGACTACCTGTCTTTAACTTTTGAGCTTCTTAGCCTAAGTTCAGGACCTATTGTCCTTTCCTTTTGAGCTTCTTAGCCTAAGTTCAAGACTATATGTCCTTAATTAGGAAATGAAGACTAACTTCTAACTTTGATATTTTCAAAATTTTCAGGGGAGAAACTGATATACATGCTGACGATAATGGTGTGAGGAAGAATCCATATAAATTGTACCATCAAAAAATCAGTAGCAAAATGTTCTTCCTTGAGCTTTCAGATAGTAGCTTTGTACTTGATGATAAGGTTTGATAATTCGCAAGGCATTTATTTTCTTTATTCTTAATTTATTATTTTTTAGTTATTTATGACTGATGGATTTATTTTTTTATTTTTTTGGTTTTTTATGAAGTATATTGGCATTGCCCTGTATTATTTGAGAAAGAAGGAATGCTACCACCCTCGCGCCCATTCTTTTCGTTTCACACTTACAGTTATACTTTTTGATAACTATATGTTACTTGTATATAAAGATTTTAATGAAGATGCTACAGATGAGTTTTGGTGTGGTGATAATCAATTGTTTCTGACACCATATGTGTGGGAAGACAGTTTTAGATGTGAAATTGCTTGGACAGAGGTTGACAAAATCTTTTTTTCATGTCGGCTTCCTTCAGAAGATGATGATGCCATATTTTCTTTTAGGGGTATTGGACTTGAATGAGAAAAAGATTGATGTGTACGATTCCATATATAGTGAGCCATGTGAGGCAGAAATGAATCACATTGAAATGTATGCACGCATGATCCCCTACTTGCTAAAGTTCTCACTTTTTGAGAAAAATCACAAGTCTTTTGGAAATGCATTCAACAAATTTAATATTCAGTGGAAAAGATCACCGTACCAAAATGGATCGTGCGTGTTGTCATTTGCTATATAATTTATATGTACTTTAGGTTTATTTTATTAAAGATATTGTTTAATTGACTCCATATCTTACGTTTTTCTTAGGACTGATTGTGGTGCATTCCTTATCAAGTATGTGGAATTGTTGATGATGGGAAAGGATGTGGAGAAATTCCAACCTGAAGACATAAAAACTTTAGAAAAGAACTTACAGCAAATCTTTGGGCACATGGAGAGTGGAAAAGAAATTCTGGTTATGATACACCACCAGAAAATGTTGGCGACAACTATGATAGCGAAAATGAAACTACCTGCCCAAATGAGTTGTAGTTTAGTTGTAAAAAAAGTTAGTTGTAGTTGATTTTTTGTATAAAATTGCAGTAAAGAATCTATATGAATTCTGAAATATCTTATAAATTATTCACAAGGCACTTTTATTTTGTTTGCATAGCATAATTTTTTGTCACAACTATGCCAAATTACAGTTTCAGAAATAATATAAATGCATCATGTTACTAATTTCTTTATTTCTGTCAAGTATAGATTTGTCCATTTGCAATCCCTAAATTAAGTGTATTGAGCTTGTAAGTATTAGTTACATACCAAGTGTCCTTAACTTTTGAACTTGGAAATGGAAGTTCAGGACCAAATATCCTTAACTTTTTAAATTGTAAGTCTAAGTTCAGGACCTTCTGTCCTTAACTTTTGAACTTGAAACTTGAAGTTCAGCACCAAGTGTCCTTAACTTTTGAACTAGCAACTCAAAGTTAAGGACCAAGTGTCCTTAACTTTTGAATTTGGAACTCAAACTTTAGGACCAAGTATCCTTAACTTTTAACTCGGAACTCTAAATTCAGGACCAAGTGTCCTTAACTTTTGAACTCTAAGTTCAGGACCAAATGTCCTTAACTTTTGAACTTAGAACTCAAAGTTAAGGACCAAGTGTCCTTAAATTTTGAATTTGAAACTCAAACTTCAGGACCAAGTGTCCTTAACTTTTAAACTTCGAAGTCAAAATTAAGGACCAAGTGTCCCTTTTCAACTTGGAATTCAAAGTTCAGGACAAAGTGTCCTTAACTTTTCAACTTGGAAGTCAAAGTTAAGGACCAAGTATCCTTAACTTTTGAAATTGGAACTCAAAAGAAACAAAAAGTACGTAAGCGCAAAAAAACTTTGAAAATTCAAGACATCAGCTCAAATGAAAACAATCTAAATGAATCCAATTTATACCAAAAACCTTAAATAGTGGATATATCTACAATTCTCTATGCTTCCTTGAAAATGGATGGACTGCCGGAGAATATATACAAGTTGTTCTACTATGAATAATTCTTCTGCAACGACCACATTTGAATATTATTGTTGATGACTCAGTAGCTGGAATATGCCTTTTCTTCTACCTTCTACCTGGTGGCACTTTGAAATCTGGAGGTTTAATAATTTGTGACTTAACACTCTCTGGTACAATCCAAGAATCAGTAAGTCCTACAGGATGTATTTGTCTTTCATATGTTTCAGCCAAGATTCCTTTAAGTACCAGTGCGAGCAAAAGTTGCACTTCTTGATGTTTCTCTTCTCGATAGCTGCAATTGCATGTATGCATGTGTCACGACCCGAATTTCCCACCATCGGGATCGTGATGGAGCCTACTCGTGGTAGCTAGGCGAGCCAACTTATTTACCTTTTCATCATTAAACAATTATCTTAACAGTCTATACCATCAATATAAAATATTAATTCTAATGAGAACAATAGCGAAAGTCTGTCTGATAAATACGAATCAAAATGCGGAACAGTTAAATATGTCCTCTACCCAAGATTTGGTGTCACATTACTCACGAACTTCTGAGAATAAACTAAATACAAAGGTCTGAAATAAATATAACAGTTGTCTGTCTCGAAACAATGAGGCAACAGTCAAATAAGAAAAGCATAAAGAAGAGACGCCGGGCCTGCGAACACCTGTAAGGCTACCTCAGTCTCGTGATAATGAAATCCTGCTCCCGTACTACTGCTATTGCTGCTCCTCAAAACCTGGACCTGTGCAAAAATGCACAGAAGTGTAGCATCAGCACAACCGACCCCATGTGCTGGTAAGTGTCTAGCCTAACCCCGGCGAAGTAGTGACGAGGCTAGACTGGACACCACATAAACCT
>MU784102.1:86564-117173 GCA_026770625.1 Nicotiana glauca | reverse complement strand
AATCCCGTTCCGACCGTCCTTTAATTGGAAAAACTCTTTTATGCTTATATATATCCCCTTCGCTGGGGTGTAAGCACCGTAAAAAAGATGTGTGACACCTACATATCCCTAGTTTTATGGAACATGCCGATGGATATTTGAAAGAGATGGGCACGATGTTTGGGGGGGGGACAAAAAGTGTTTTGAAACTCGATCGGTTGCAGGAATTGGAGCGGGATCGCTCCTCCTGAGACGGCCGTTGCTAGGCGGTGTACCTGCAAGTAAGAAATACGAGCATATATCATGCATAAATTTAAACATGATGCAAGTTACCATCGGTCCATGAATGATGTCCTTCGACGTTTAGGATGACGTCCTCAAACCATGATGTCCTAGGCCATGAAACGCGGGATTAAATGATTCGCAGGCTATGAGATGATGTTCTCGGGCTATGATAATGGTGCCTCCAACCCATGATGCCTTTGAATAATGATGTGCAGGATATAAAGTGGGATCCTCGGGCCATGGTATGGTGTTCTTGGGCCATGAAGATGATGCCTCCGAACGATGATGCCTTTGAACAGTTTGGCAATATTTCAGCCCATGAAATGCAGGATTTGGCGGTATTTCAGCCGATGCAAAAATCATAAATGGCGATATTTCAGCTGACAGAAAGTTAAATAAAACATGCGATGTTTCAGTTAATGCAAGAGTAAAATGGCGATATTTCAGTCGACAGAAAATTTAAATGCGGTTTGGCGATATTTCAGCCAATGCAAAATGTAAAATGGCGACATTTCAGCCGATAGAGAATTTAAATGCGGTTTGGCAATATTTCAGCCGATGCAAAACGTAAAATGGCGATATTGCAGCCGACAGAGAATTTAAATGCGGTTTGGCGATATTTCAGCTGATGCAAAACGTAAAATGGCAATATTTCAGCCGATAGAGAATTTAAATGCGGTTTGGCGATATTTTAGCCGACAGAGAATTTAAATGCGGTTTGGCGATATTTCAGCCATGCAAGAAGCGTAAATGGAAATGTTTTAGCCGACAAAGAATTTAAATGCGGTTTGGCGATATTTCAGCCGATGAAAAATGTAAAATGGCGATATTTCAGTCGACAGAGAATTTAAATACGGTTTGGCGATATTTCAGCCATGCAAGAAGCGTAAATGGCGATGTTTTAGCCGACAAAGAATCTAAATGCGGTTTGGCGATATTTCTGCCATACAAGTGGAGGTAGAGCTTAACCTCGGAAGGCAGAAAGGTAGCCTTATGCAGGTGATGCAATATGGAGACAACGCTTAGTCTCGGAAGGCAGAAAGGTACCCTTATGCAATGCAGAAAATGCAGATGGAGACAACGCTTAGTCTCGGAAGGCAGAAAGGTAGCCTTATGCAATGTAGAAAATACAGATGGAGACAACACTTAGTCTCAGAAGGCAGAAAGGTAGCCTTATGCAGGTAATGCAGGATGGAGACAACGCTTAGTCTCGGAAGGCAGAAAGGTAGCCTTATGCAATGCAGAAAATGCAGATGGAGACAACGCTTAGTCTCGGAAGGCAGAAAGGTAGCCTTATGCAATGCAGAAAATGCAGATGGAGACAATGCTTAGTTTCGGAAGGCAGAAAGGTAGCCTTATGTAGGTAATACAGGATGGAGACAACGCTTAGTCTTGGAAGGCAGAAAGGTAGCCTTATGCAATGCAGAAAATGCAGATGGAGACAACGCTTAGTCTCGGAAGGCAGAAAGGTAGCCTTATGCAATGCAGAAAATGCAGATGGAGACAACGCTTAGTCTCGGAAGGCAAAAAGGTAGCCTTATGCACGTAATGCAGGATGGAGACAACACTTAGTCTCGGAAGGCAAAAAGGTAGACTTATGCAATGCAGAAAATGCAGATGGAGACAACGCTTAGTCTCGGAAGGCAGAAAGGAAGCCTTATGCAAATGAGATAAAAGCGAATAGTAAGTAAAAATTCTTAGTTGATAGCTGGTAGCTGATTGTGATACTGCGACTGTTGGGGGGTTTTGTACGGATAACAATTATAGGTAAGTGATAATTCTAAGGAGTGGCATTCTTGGGAAAGTATGTGTACATAAATATACTTGACGATACTGCAAGTCGAGTGCCTGCATCCAAAGAACAATTGTGAGTTTTGTAAGAGGGAAAGGTTAGTTCGTCTTCCCCTAGCTTTTGGCGTCGCGTATCATTGGGGTAGAGTTGCTAAGCAACAACTATCATAGTTAGGAATGATTTAACAAATATAACGTAAGTAGAAAATAGTTTTGTTTAAATGAACCAACGACTGCAACGTTGTTCAAAGCATTGCAACCTTTCTCACTCTGGAATTTTGAGGGTCCTCCTCAAAATTTTGCCCCAGTTTACTAGCTGGCACTTCTGACGGCTGTGCTGGGCGAATGAAAATTAACTTCGGAATTTTGAGGGTCCTCCTCAAAATTCTGCCCCAGTTCACTAAGATGATATCCTTGGTGATGAGCGACTGAAGACCAACTTCGGAATTTTGAGGGTCCTCTTCAAAATTCTGCCCCAGTTCCAATAATAGGGGGAAATGAGATTTTTATTAAATTGTGACCGAACCCCTAGGGCTGCCTACATATCCTCTCTTAAACGGTAATCAAGTCAGGCGTAGTTCAAATTACATCATGAAGAGAAAGCATATGATTACACATAGTATTGTTTCACTGTATCTGAATTGATTGGCTTTGGCCAGAATTGTCCATCCACTTCTGCGAGGATAAGGGCTCCTCCAGTTAAAATCCGGTGAACCATGTACGGGCCTTGCCAGCTGGGAGAGAATTTCCCCTTGGCTTCATCTTGGTGTGGGAATATTTTCTTCAATACCAGCTGCCCTGGTGTAAACTTTCTTGGTTTAACTCTTTTGTTGAAGGCTCTGGACATTTTGTTCTAATACAACTGACCGTGGCAAACTGCATTCATCCTTTTCCCATCTATAAGGGCTAACTGCTTGTAGCGACCTTTTACCCATTTTGCGTCGTGTAACTTTATTTCTTGTATGATCATCAAGGAGGGAATTTCTACCTCGGCTGGAATGACGACCTCTGTACCATAAACCAGCATGTAGGGAGTTGTCCCGGTTAATGTGCGGACCGTGGTGCGGTATCCCAGCAAAGCAAATGCTAACTTCTCATGCCATTGTTTGTGACTTTTGACCATATTCCTTAGTACCTTTTTGATATTCTTGTTGGCCGCCTCTACAGCTCTATTCATCTGAGTCCTGTAGGTTGTAGAGTTCTTGTGTTTGATCCTGAACATCTCGCACATTGTTTTCATCAAGTCGCTATTAAGATTGGAACCATTGTCGGTGATGATTGATTCTGGAATCCCGAATCGGCAAACACTACGATCAGGGACGAAATCTTCCACAACTTTCTTAGTCACTGCCTTGTATGATGCTACTTCAACCCATTTAGTAAGGTAATAAATCGCCACCAGGATAAATCTGTGCCCAATTGATACGGCAGTCTCGATAGGTCCAATGACATCCATCCCCCAGGCGGCAAATGGACACAGTGAGCTTGTTGCAGTAAGCTCGTTAGGAGGCACCTTTATCATGTTTGCATGCAGCGATGGCATTTGCGAACATATTGGATACAATCTGTTTCCATAGTCATCCAAAAATACCCCGCTCGGAGTATCTACTTTGCTAAGACAAAACCATTTATGTGCGGCCCGCAAGTCCCTGCGTGTACTTCGTCCAATAACCCGGATGCTTCTTTTACTTTGACACACCTTTGCAAACCCAAATCGGGAGTCCTCCTGTACAGGATTCCCCCACTGTGAAAGAAGTTGTTGGATAATATCCGGAGTGTGCATTTCTGAGTGGCGTTGGTAAGTTCTGGATATTCTCCTGTTGTCAAGTACTCTTTGATGTCGTGGGACCATGGCTTTCCATCCCCTTCTTCCTCAACGTGATCATAATAAGCTGGATGATCATAAATCTTAACTGGGATGGGATCAATGAAATTCGTGTCTGGATGCTGGATCATGGATGATAACGTAGCTAATGCATCAACGAACTCATTCTGGACCCTGGGACATGCTGAAATTCTGTCTTTGTGAATCTTTACCTCAACTCCTGTATGTGATACAAATAGGGAAGTATCTTAGAGTTTTTGGTGGACGATTCTTCTCGAACTTGATGTATGAGCAGGTTTGAGTACCCGATCATTAGTAACTCTTGAATGTTCATGTCAACGGCCATCTTGAGTCCCAGGATGCAAGCTTTGTATTCAGCCATGTTGTTTGTGTAAGGGAACCTGAGCTTGGCGGATACCAGGTAATGCTGGCCGGTTTCTGATACTAGGACTGCCCCTATGCCAACTCCTTTAAAATTGGCGGCCCCGTCGAAAAACAACCTCCAACCATCATAGGATTCCGCAATATCTTCTCCTACAAAGGACACTTTTTCATCAGGAAAATACATTTTCAAGGGTTCGTATTCTCCGCCGATAGGGTTCTCGGCAAGGTGATCTGTGATGGCTTGACCCTTGGTTGCTTTCTGAGTCACGTAAACAATGTCGAACTCGCTTAACAAGATTTTCCACTTGGCAAGCTTGCCAGTCGGCATGGGCTTCTGGAAAATATACTTCAGCGGGTCCATCCTGGATATGAGATAAGTGGTGTAGGCACAGAAATAATGCCTGAATTTCTGAGCTACCCAAGTCAGAGCACAACAGGTGCACTCTAATAAGGAGTACCGGGCCTCATATGGGGTAAACTTCTTACTGAGGTAGTAGATGGCCTGCTCCTTTCTTCCCGTCTCATCATGTTGTCCCAGAACACAACCGAATGTTCAATCCAAAACTGGAAGATAAAGCAATAAGGGCCTTTTTGGCTCGGGAGGAACCAATACTGGTGGCATTGACAAGTACTCATTGATTCTGTCAAAGGCTTTCTGACAATCGTCGGTCCATCTAGTAGCAGCATCTTTCTTTAGCATTTTAAAGATGGGTTCACAAATGACTGTGGGCTGAGCTATGAACCGACTGATATAGTTGAGTCTCCCCAGGAAACTTATCACGTATTTCTTGTTCTTTGGTGGTGGAAATTCTTGAATGGCTTTGACCTTTGATGGGTCCAATTCTATCCCTCGACGACTCACGATGAAACCCAGTAGTTTTCCGGCAGGAATCCCGAATGCACACTTGGCGAGATTTAGTTTCAGGTTATATCTTCTCAGTCTGTTGAAGAACTTTCTCAGATATTCCATATGATCAGTGGCTTTCTTGGATTTGACGATGACATCATCCACATATATCTCGATCTCCTTGTGTATCATGTCGTGGAAGATAGTAGTCATGGCTCTCATATAGGTGGCGCCAGCATTCTTCAACCCAAATGGCATCATTTTGTAACAATACATTCCCCACGGTATGATGAAAGCCGTTTTTTTTGTATCCTCCTCATCCATCCATATCTGATGATACCCAGCAAAACAATCAACAAAAGACTGCAACTCATACTTGCCGCAGTTGTCGATAAGAATGTGTATATTTGGCAAGGGGAAGTCATCATTGGGACTGGCCCGGTTGAGATCCCGGTAGTCGACACAAATTCTAAACTTCCCGTCCTTCTTTGGTACTGGCACGATGTTGGATAACCATGTTGGATATTTGACCACTTTGAGAACCTTATCCTTGACTTTCTTAGTAACCTCTTCTTTGATTTTCAAACTCATGTCGAGTTTGAATTTCCTGAGCTTCTATTTTACTGGCGGACGAGCTGGATCTGTTGGCAACTTATGAGCTACAATGGCCGTGCTGAGGCCATTCATATCATCATACGACTAGGAAAATATGTTCTCATATTCTTTCAAAAATTCCGTATATTCCTCCTTTTCTAATGGCGACAAGTGAACACTGATGCGAGTTTCTTTGACATTTTCTGTATATCCCAAATTAATGACCTCAATTTCTTCCATGTTGGACCTAGGTCTGTTCTCAAAATTCTCAACCTCTCTGATGACCTCTTCAGGTATTTCATCTTCTTCTGAATCTACATCATTTTGTTGTGTTGTTTCGTTGCAAGTCACAGTCGTTGGTTCATCATGAAGATAGGTAATAGTAATGTTGTGTAAAAATAGAGTAAATGATAGAGAATATCATAAGAGCGACATATATGATAAACTGAAATGCTTTGATTAAATTCGAAATTGTTTGAAACATCGAAGCTTTTTCGAAATTAAAGACAATGCGAAAGGAAAATCAACTAGTAAAGTAAACTAAAAATGCGATGCATGCTGCTTTTGTTTAGCCTTACTACCCCGTAGCCCTCCGGGCTCTGACGATCCTAATTGATCAATTGCTGAGGCGGTCTCCTCTGTTCACAGCTTGTATGGAAGAACCTTCCTCCCTCTCCTCCTCAAAAAGAACACCTCAAAAAGAACACAACAGTCTATATCATCATCCTCTAGGAACAAATTCTTCATGGCTGCCAACATTTCATCTTCTTCGGACCCATACATAGTATCTGCTGGCTGGAAGGTCTGCTCCAGGCTAAGTATCGGAAACTCCGATGGATAGTAGTGGCCACGCCATGGTGTCAACCAGTTCTAGAATTCTACCCAAGTATAATCATACCCTAAGCCAAAGGTAGTGCCATGCTTCTTCAGTTTGGTGGTCTTAGTGATCCCCTAGAGATTCTTGTCGAGTCCCTTTCCAGGCTCATACCCACACCAATTCAGGATGCTTTCGATTTTGTTGTCCCACCACTTGTCTTTGTCTACAGCATTGACCCTTTCGATATGGTGGTATGTCTCTCTGCCTATTTTCCTTCTGCCTCCAATCACCGGGATGGTCTGGCGACTATATATAGGGTTACTACCATCACCATGAATGATCACCTCTTGGTGGTTCCATTCAAACTTTACCGCCTAATGCAGGGTCGATGCTACGGCTCCAACAACGTAGATCCAGGGGCATCTTAACAGCAATTTGTAGGATGCCGGGACGTCTATCACTTGGAAGTCGACGTCGAACCATGTTGGTCCCATTTGCAAGAATAGGCTGATTTCTCCAATAGTAGATCTCTGGGATCTATTGAAGGTTTTGACATTGATAGCCCCGTCTCTAATCTCGTGTAGGCCTTTCCCTAAAGTTCTGAGAGTTACAAGCGGATAGATGTTGAGGCTTGATCCCCCATCGATCAGAACCCTGGTGATGAAATATTCTTCGCACTGCACAGTGATGTGCAGTGCCTTGTTGTGGCCCAAGCCTTCTGGTGGCAATTCGTCTTCATGGAAGGTTATTTTGTGGCTCTCCAACACTTGCCCCACCATGTTCTCCACCTCTCCCCATGTTATATTGCTGGGCACGTAGGTTTCACTCAGTTTCTTCATTAAGGCATTCTTGTGAGCGTCTGAACTTTGCAGAAGAGCCAGGATAGATATCTGTGCCGGTGTTTTGTTCAACTGTTCAGCGATCGAGTACTCCTTAGCCTGTATTTTCTTCCAAAGATCGTCGGGTCTTATCTCAATGGGATGTCCCGGGGCTTGTTTACCGGATTCAGCTAGGTGCTCTGGGGTGTAGACCCTCCCTGTTCTAGTCATTCCTTGTGCGACAATTGTTTTTAGGTGCTCTGGGGTGTAGACCCTCCCTGTTCTAGTCATTCCTTGTGCGACAATTGTTTTTCTTGTCTTTGTCTTTCCTTTCCTCCTAGCTTCGGCAGTGTAATCCCATGGTATGGCATTTGAGTAGAATGGTGTCATGTCAGTCATTGCCACCGAAATAGGCACCCTTGGTGGTAACATAATAACTTTAAAGGGTGTAGGTGCCCTTGGAACTCCTAACTCAACTTCGATTGGCCCGGACGCCTTTGCAAAAGGAGGTTCTTCAAATTCAAGAGGCATAGATATACTCACTTCATCGTCCGTGGAGGGCTGATTCTGCACAACAATTGGGTTAAGGGTAACTGCCAGCTTCTTTGGTTCACCCCCTTCAACAATCAAACCTATTGACCCTTTGGGGTCCCAATCATCCTTGATCTCGATCATATGAATGTCTCCACCTTTGTGGTCAGGCATGGGGTTGTTAAGAACATTAGGAGCGGGCTCCTTTGCTACAATGATCTTATTATCGATCAAGGTCTAAATCTTATCTTTCAACGAATGACACTCGTTAAGGGTGTGTCCTTTCATGTCGGAGTGATCTTGTTGGGGTTAACCCACTGGGGGGGATTTTCTGGAGCTTTGGCTGGAATAGGAGTGATGTAACCATTAGCTTTGAGTCTCTCATATAGCTGGTCAATTGGTTCTGCGATGGCTGTGTATTGTCTGGGAGGTTTACGATCAAATTTTGGTCTGGGTCTAGGAAAATTTTGACGGGTGGGTGGTGATTGGTAGTGAGAGGGTTGAGAGTTATAAGCTTGGTAAACATGTGCTGGTTGAGAGTATCTGGGTGAAGTGGTTGATATGTGAGAGTTGGAGAGGACTGGTAAACGGGGGGTGGATAGGAAGGTGCGGGTGCTTGGTAATTTGGGATAGGCTGATATGTAAGTGGAGATGATGGGTAAGTGTGGTATTTTGGTGGTTATTTGTCTCCCTGTGTGATCATCACAGCACTTACATCTTTCTTCTTGGACGCGCCACCAGTTTGTAAAGCTTTATTGATGGCTTGCAATGCTTCAAGATTTGTTACCATACCATTCTTGATGCATCTTCGATTCTTTCTCCGAGTTTGATGATATCAAAGAACTTTTGACCCTCGATCAACATCAACCTTTCGTAATATTGGGGATCCTGAGCCCGGATGAAGAACCTATTCATTTTCTCTTCTTCCAGGGTTGGCCTGACCTTTGCAGCTTCTGACCTCCAACGAGTAGCATACTCGCGGAATGTTTCGGTGGGTTTCTTCTTCAAATTCTATATGTAGAACACATCCGATGCGTTCTTCGTATTGAAACGGAATTTATCCATAAAGTCTGATGCCATGCCTACCCAACTCGTCCATTTCCTGGGGTCCTGGATGATAAACCAGGATAGCGCATTTCCCTTCAAGCTCCTCATGAAGAGTTTCATGCGGATTTTCTTGTCTCTTACAATCCCAACAAATTTTTCGTAATAGGTCCTCAGTTGGACTCTAGGATCTCCGGTTCCATCGAATATTTTGAACTTGGGAGGTTTGTACCCCTCCGGAAGTTCCACATCTGGCTGAATGCATAAGTCTTCATAGTTCAGCTCCTCAATGCCTTTGCTACATTTGATGCCCTGGACCCAGCTAGTTAATTTCTTGAGTTCTGCCGCTAAGTTCCTGATGAGGGAGTCCTTGTCATAAAACTCATGTGCATTTGAGATGGGTTGGGCGTAGTGGGGCATAGTATCCACGTAAATATGAGTGTTGTGGAGATGATCATTTGTGGTGTTCAGTGGCTCGGGGATGAGTAATGGAGCGTTGTTGCATGTGTTGCGGGTTTGGACGTGAGTAGGTTGTATTTGTGGTTGCGGGGTGTTTTATGGAGGTGCAGGATTCATGGTGTTGACATCAGGAGCAGCAAGAGAGAATTATAGGCTTGCCAAGTTTCGAACTTGGTCCAACTCTTCTTGGAATTTCAGTAATTTTTGTTCAAGATGAGCAGCAGTTCCCTTAGCAATTGGGGTACCCTGAGAAGTTTCCTCCCTTTAAATCTCCTTTCTAGTACTTGTGTTTTCCATTTTTCCTTTGTTCTTGTTCCGGACAGGACTCGGAGGAGGAGACGGAGGGCCCTTGGATCTTGTGGAATATGCCGATGGTGCCAAAATGCACGAACTAACCTTTGGGGAGGGGAATAAAAATAAAAGAAAAACAGAAAAGGTAACAAGTTAGTGTGGGTTCAGAGGAAAAATGTTGCAGTATTTAAACACATTGTGCGAGAATATAAATCGTATCCTAATTTTGGTGCCTCGTTGTGCCCGAGGTAGGCCTAGCGACAAATAATTTTGGAGAGCTTATAATGCTAAATGCCTCATTTTATTGATAAAAATAAGACGAATCCAAACGACTCTAAATAACAGAAAGTAAATGTCACTAGTGGCCATTGGCCTTATTACATCTTTAAGGCAAAATAAAGGACTCCTAATTACTTGGTCCTAGAAGGACCTTCCCCAGATTTGGCATCCTTGTTTCCCTAGAACAGCTCCACCAACTCGCGTAGCCCTAACAGTAAGTAAGCTCGGGCCAGGTGTCTGCCTGCATTTCCTTCAGCATTTTGGCAGTCTTCGATCCTCTTGATGAACTTTCCTTCCAGCTCTACTAGACCCCGCTCCAAATTTCCTAGTCGGTTGTTGGCGCTGACAGCCATTTCTTTCCACTCCTTGATCAATTTCTGATAGGCTTCTTGTATTTCCCGATGCTCACTTTCACACTCTCGAATTCTCTTGCGCAGTTGATTATATTTAACCTGTGCTTCAGCATGCTCGTCAATAATTCTGTTACCCCGAACGGATCTTGGTTGACCCATGCCATTGTCTTCTACCCAACCCAAATAATGAGGCACATAACCGGAATGGTACCTGTCTAGCTCTATGGATTCTTTCTCCAAAATGATCTTGCAATGCCACAAATGCTGAGCTTGGCACTAGTGAGGGCTATCGTCATCCTGGAAATCAGCCCTGAGGTGACTCGTCTTATCGACCTTCGGCATGATTTGTTTTCTCCCAGCTTGTATCATGACTCGGAGAGAAACGTAAGGATAAGTTCCCCTCAAGACAATCAGTATGAGAAATGGTGCATCGCGAGATCGAACGATGAACTCATCCGTGGGGAACCACTCAAACATCCACTGTACCTGGTCTTCTCTCAGATTTTCAAATAATTCCACCCATCCTCTGGCGTCCTCTGGCTGTGCGAACATTCTACACATATAATTCATACGCCTTGGATGGTGGAAGGCGATATGATCATCCCAATCTTTGCATAGAATCTCTTATCGGTACTATTATTTCTGGAGGTGTTCCATGAGCAACAACTGAAGCAATAAATTGCAACCCTCAAAATAACTACCTTGTTGTTAACAGTTGTTCAAAGCACGGTATATCATGGCGACGATCATGGGCACTATGCTGAAAGTTTGTCTACCAATCCCTTCCATCAAAGTTTTGGTTACCATGGCTAGTCTGGTGTGGATCCTAGCCTTTTTCATAGGGAACACGATCATCCCCAAAAAGTAAAACATGAAAACAAAGACTCTTCTATGGACATGTCCCAATGAGGTGATAGCAAATTCATCTGAATAGGTGCGATATGACTTGCTATGGCCGTACCTTTCATATAGATAGTCAAATAGGATGTACGAGTCTTTCAAACATGTCAAGTCTGGGTTTTTCTCCAACCCCATCATCTTAAGAAACCCCTTCCTTTGCGATTTTCTGGCATGAGAAAACCCGGAGTCTCCCATGGAATCCCAGCTAGACCCTCTATTTCTTCAAGTAAAGGAGTTATTTCTAGGTCACCAAAGCGGAATACAGATTTGTCGCTATCCCAGAACAACGTTGCAGCCTCGATGATTCTGTTGTTGGGCTGAATCTCCAGGAGAGAAGGCATATTCCCTAGATACTTGCGGATGAGTGTTTTATCACTTGAGTGGAGGTCATTCCACCAATCCAGCAGCCTTGGATGAATGTTGGTTACCATGCCAAATCTGGGGATCTCGTGCCTCATTTTCTACAAAACAGAGTGTTAGGCCCTTACCCCCTCTAGAATCGACTATTTAAATCAGTAATTAGCATAACAAAGCACTTAAGTTCTCGAAATAAATGCACAGAATGTGAAGGCGTCCATTTGGGTTTCAAGGAAACCCGATGGACTTTGGACAAGGCTATCTTAATGAGTCATTATGTGGACAACATAACTGACTTGGCTAGTTTTGACCATGATGCATGTACAGTTTAACGGAGTAAGGTTTTTATTTTGAAGTGCTAGATTGGTACCCTTGAGCGGACAACTCAAGAGGGAAAGGCACGGAACTGTCGACTACACCGTTGATCGACTAGTTTTACCGCAAATACCCCTTTGCCAAATTTAAGAGGGTGATAGTATTGGAAGTGCGCAACCACTCATTATAAGCGTTTCTATAGTATTTGTTTGGCACGAGTGGAATATGATGTTGAAGATGCAATTTACAAGGATGAAACAAATTGACATGTATTTTCACGTTCATACAATAAAGTTTACAATGATTGCTCAAAAATTACAACAGTATTGATGGAAAAGCAATAAATTAAGGTAATTAAAGAAAAAGAAACAAAAGAAATAGGTTAGTTTCAAAATAAAAACATTAAACAAAAGCAATAAAAGAAAGCAATAAAGTCATGTATAACATGCAATGGTAAAAGCCTAAAGAAATCCCCAGCAGAGTCGCCATGCTATCGACGCCCCCCCCCATTTTTCCTTGAGGATCGGGTATACGACATTTGGGAAGACAACTCTATTCTCGTTTGGGAGTTGGGTTTTGTATTTGAGTCGCCACCTAATGATTATAGTGCATTAGGATACTTTAAGAAGAATTAAAGATGAAAACCAGAGTTAGGTAAGGGCTTGAAATTATCCCGAGGGGAAGGTGTTAGGCACCCCTCAAGATCCACTAGTGTGGTTCCCGGCCATGCTACAATTGTGACTTTAAATACAATCAAATAAGTAAACAAGCAGCATTGCAAATATGGGAAAACTGTTACAAATAAAAAAAAAGATTTAAAGATGCTGAAATTTAGAAGATAACAGTTTTGCAATTTAAGAAGAGATACACAATGAGAGGGGAGATCAAATAATGATGCAAATAACTTAGGGAAATAAACAGAAACGGAAGTTTGAAAAAGGTTTTGGGAAACTTTTGAAAAAATATGAAAATAACAAACTAATAAAGAGGGAGTGGGTCCTAGGTTTATACATTACATGGATCATTCGCACAACACCAGTACCTGATTGTACGCACAGTGTTATCGTGTAATTATCATCTCCATGTCTACCCTTCAAACATCGTTAAGGTATTAAAGCGCGGAACGGTATCATTTACTTACCGCATGCTACTACACGTCCCAATCCTATTAGTCCCGGGGGGTATTAGGACTTCTAATCCTAAAAGGGAAAGAAAGGGATGGGGACCTCTATGGAGCTTAAAGGATAAAATTCTACTCGACATTCAAAACTAGTAGCAAGTAAGAAGGGAGAATAAACAATCATACAAGGCTCAAATTAACCCCATAATTTCAAATGATCATGTAGTTTAGCATGCCTTAACAAATACTGATTTGGTCTTAGATTAAATTTAAGCAACGAACAGACTGGTTCTACACATGTGTTTTAGGCAGAAAGTCTGCATTAGGCAACTCGGATACAGTTGTCAGGTATTAAGGTATTCAACGCGAGTTATTTAGAAAATTACTGATTTCAGAAGATAGACTAATGCAGAAAAGTTTTTGAAAGAAAGAACAAACTGCAGACTTAGCTTAGAAATAAGTTTTAAAGAAAATCAGCAGACTATCCGGTTATAAAACACAGAAATAACTGTAAAGAATTTCGGAGAAAAGACAGAACTATCTGAGGAAAAGAGTAAGTTGCAGAACTATTTTAAAAGACGTGTTCAGGAAGACTAGAATTTAGTTGGAAAACGCTTAGGCAAAATATTAGAAAAGAAACCGTTCCAGAAAAGATGCAGATTTGAAGAACTCAACTTTTAAGACAAATGTACATTGATTTGAGAGAGTTTTATCAAAAAGATTAAGGCTTTTGAAAACGTTACTAAATTAAGGCATTAAGGACCAGTTAATAGATTATTATCAGACGAATTTGATGCGAAATCCTATAGGCATGATATCTACATTTGATTTTTTAGAACCTGTTAAAATATTTATGAAGAGATGATTGTTTTTAATTAATCCTACAGTTTGCCTAATGAATATGCATTCCCTATAGATATGATATCTATACATGAATTTTCAGAAAAGCTAGAATTCCTATAGGCAGGATCTCTACATGCGTTAGTTACAGAATATGAGCGTTAATCCTATATGCATGCTTTCTATGTGATTTGTAGTATAGTTAAACATTAAACCCTATAGGCGGGATTTCTAGGTGACTTGCAGCATAATTAAACGTTAAACCCTATAGGCATGGTATCTATGTGATTGAATCAGAGATGTTAAATAGACCTATAGGCAGGATTTCTGGAAAAAGAGAGTCTTAAAGCATGATATCTACCCTTATTGATGCAAGAAAGTAAAACCCCTCCCACACCCTTTTACTATATTCCCCGAGTTTTTTATACAAATTATTACAGAACAAAAAATAGCTAATAAAAATACATCAAAAGCCAACAGCTAGATCCGAGCAGCCTAATTCAATCCTAATGTCCAATAACATGTGTTTAACCAACTACGGGATCTAGATTTCCAAAGCCTTCTCATTATCCAGGGTATTTCAAAGTTCCAAGGAATATCAGAGATCCCCGGCATTGCTTACACCCAAGATACTATTAGAATTAGGAACAATGCAGTGTGGAAAAGCCAGCTCTCAGGCATCCAAGTTCAGAGGGAGCTCAGGGGTCCCAAAGCATGGCTTGCAAGAGAGGGGTAGAAGTTATTCTAGGAATAAGTGCAAAGTGAAGGGGAATTAGGGGTCCAGGATAGATGGTGGTCATACCTAGCCATAAATTAGGCTGGCACGCCCTTGACCACTTGTTTAGGTTAAACAAGTTAGGAGCAGACCCTTGAATATCAGACCTAAGTCTGGATAGTGATTAGGACACTATCAGGCTCAAGTACAAGGGTCAAACATATAAAGGGGAAAGGGGAGTGAGAATTGATTGAGTTAGGGGGTTCAAAGAACCCAGTTCAGAGTCATAGACAACAATGTTATAGTGCTGCTATGCCTTGGACCATACTCACATGCAAAGGGGAAAGGGAAAGGGTATTCACATAAGAAAAGTAGTAGCAAAGTTGCAGAAACATAGTGAAGGAAAGCCTAACAGAATTAGAATGTAAACACATAGTGGAGTAGCATTATTTAAACTAAGAAAAAAATATCAATTGCAAAGTAAGAATAAGCAGAACAACAGAGAAAGCAAATAGCAGGAACAAACTCAAATTCTCAGCAAAACATTTGAAAGTTCAAAGAGAACTCAAAGGCACTTCAGAAAGTAAAAAGTAAAAGTAAAGGGAAGAAGAGAGTAGAAAGCAGAGCCATGTGTATAAGAGTGCAATTTGAGAGTCTGTTCTATTGTGTCTAGTGCAGAAAAGTAGTCTCCTTTTATAGTGCAGAAAACAAGTAGGAAGAGGTAAGAAATAACTTTGAAAATCAGTCTTAATGATTTCCCTTCAGTCAAGGGATTTGATTTCAAACGGGTATAAGGTAATTAAGGAAAGAAAATAACTAAAAACCCTTTTCCATAGAAACATAATAGGGGTAAATACACATAGACATTATTTAAGGAAAAAGCCTAGTAGTACACGGTTTGGGAAGAAACAAGGAAAGGCAATAGTCAGTAAAATCAGGAGTTGAGGTTTGGTATGCATGAATCCAACCAGGAAAGGTGGAGAGGGGTTTAATTTAGATAAAATTAGTAACACTCAATCAAACCTTTATAAAAAGAAATTCGGAATCAAGAAGAAGTTGGCAAAAGTCCTTTTGAAAGAAAAGTTTATCATATATATAAAGGATATAGACATGTAAAATAAGAGAGAGACTAGTGTAGAAAAAATTCAGAGTCATATCAAAGAGGTCGAGTTCATTTTGTAGACTCAGAATGAGTCTGAGAGGGTCAAGGGTCCTGAATAGAACCCTAGCCTAAACACAAAGTCAAGCCTGCCCAAAAACCCCCAAATACTAGGGTTTCCGACTCGAATCGGATGTATAGACGAAAAGACAACAACTAGAACAGGCTCAGTAGTCTTTTCAGAGACTTATGAGAAAACAAACAAATAGCATAGCAGGTTCAAGGCAATGGAATGCAGAAACCAATTTGAAGCATAGGGAACACGTTTAAGCAAGCCTGCCACTCAAACAAGTTCAGAAGAGAAGAGGCGATATAAGCTTAGGAAAACAGTAGATGAAACATGCTTCGAACTCAAAACGAAAGTCCAGTAAAGGAAAACAAGGGATTAAGAACTCAATAAAAATATAGTAAAGGGACTCATAAGATAGACATGTAAAAGCATGCTATATAAACCAGTAGAAGAAAGAAGAGAGCACAAATAGAAGAATATGCATAATACGAAAAATACAATAACACAGGAGCAAACACACGAGAGAAGAACATAAGAACATGGTATAGACAGGTTCACACAAATAAAATAAGAAAAAGAAAAGTGAGAAAACGTCTTAATATTTTTCAGAAACCCTAAATCGGAAATAAATAAATTTTGAAAGGAAAATTGGGGAAAACATTTTAAAACTCCATTAGAGCACATATATAGCATAGATCTAAGAAGATAATTAAAGAAAGAACCTCGAATAGCTTAAGTTCTTAGAGAAAACCCTAGAGATGAGAAAGGCTTGGAAACAGGTCCGATCTCGAGTCGGAGAGGTCAAGAATCAGGATTTTAGAGCTTGAATACGCCGGAGCAGGGTCGGAGAGGCCATAGAATAACAGATCTGAGAAGATCTAAAAAGTGAACCATCGAAGTCAACCTTCAAAACCTCGAAATACCAAGGTCTAACGGTGAGGGTGAGTGGGTATGAGCCATCCATGGCCAAGGCTGCCATGGATTCCTGTGGAGATGAGACGAAAATAGGCTGAATAAAGCTAGGGTTTCAGAGAGGGCTAGAGAGGATTTGGGAGATGAGGGCGGCTGTCTTTGGTAAATGATTAGGGTTTGGGGGTAAGGGTGAATTAAAAAGGAAAGAATGAATTATGGCCGTTGATCAAAATGATCAACGGTCAGGATTTAAAAGATGCCTAGACGAGTTTAGGAATTGGGTCAAGGGGTCGGGTTAAAAATGAAAATTGGGTCGTTTAATTGGGGGTAGAATTGGGGTTGTAATGTGGGTTAAATAGAAATATGAATGGGCTATACGTTAAATAGCCAACTTTCCCCTTTTGATTTAATTAAAATAGTTCAAATAATTTTTAAAACAAATTAAAGCACTAAATTTATTAATAATACATAAATGTTAATTAAAAAATATTGAGAGTTGTTTTGTAATTGTAAAATGTTGTTAAAGCTGTAATTGCAATTATAACAATTTAGCCTTTAAAATACCCAGTAAATTTTGTAAAAATGTGCAAAAATCACACTAATTATACCTTGGTGTAAATATGAGAATAAAATAAATTATTCACCAATAGCGATAGTTTGGAAATAATTATTGAATTTTGTACTATTAAAATAGACAACAAATTGATTTTAAGAACTTTAAAAAATAAGGAAAAAAATACCAAAACTATTGGGAATGCTCATATATGCATGAATATACTTTTTTGAGAACATTTTGGTGTATAAATACATAGGAAAAATTTGGGTATCAACAATGCTAAATTATGGGATAACGCGTGTTTAAGGCATTAAAAATGGAGAGACGTGTGTCTAATCAACTGTCAGAAAACCTTTCAGATAGGGTCAGTGAATTTTCTGCCAAAAGAGTCATTTTCTACCAAATTTCCGGTGACATAAAGTTACGCCACCGAAAAGCAGGGGAACTATCTTTATAGGCAAAAATATGTTTACATTAAATGATCGAATAAGGAAGTGATGCGTGGAGCCGAAGTCAGAAGACAATTGAACTCGAAGGCGACGATCCATCTGTTATCGGAAAGAGTAATACTCACAGAGATGAAAAAAATGTTTGCCACCTGGAAGCATTAAATGAGGAATATTCTATAGCATTAAGTACACGGTCTGTTACAAGGAATATAACATTTATTGTCTGTTGTTATACGTTCTTGAATGACCCTCATAATTCATATTAAAGAGAGGCTTGATCATAGGACCTTGTTCCCTAGGTACAACTATAAATAGTGAGCTCTATTATCATTGTAGAGAGAGAAATTTTCTGGAAAACATAAGCTACACTATATTCAAATCTTAATACAATTTTATCTTTTTTGTTCTTTGATATCATTGTTGTTGTGACCGGAAGCCTTGCTCTTGGAGTCACTATTTCTGCTATTACATCTCAATCTCAAGACTAATTATTACACTTTTATCTAATTAATCTATTATTTCAGGATTAAATTAATTCACTTGTCTATAAACCACGTAAAAATTTAACTATACTATTTTACGGGCAAACACCTACAACCCTAACGCTCGACCTCCAAGCCTTCCTATCAAGAGTCATGTCCTCGAAAATCTGAAGCTGCACCATGTCTTTCCTCATCACCTGCCCCTATACTTCTTAGGCCACCCTCTACCTTTTCTCGTAACTACCAAAGTCAATCGCGCACACCTCCTAACCGGGGCATCTAGGCTTCTCCTCCTCGCGTGCACGAACCTTCTAAGCCTCGTTTCCCGTATATTATCGTCCATGGGAGCAACACACACCCTCTCCCGAATATCTTCTTTCCTAATCTTATCCAGCCTCGTGTGTCCCCACATCCACCTCAACATCCTCATTTTGGCTACTTTCATCTTCTAGATATGTGCATTTTTGGCTGGCTAACACTCAACCCCATACAATATGACTGGTTTAGCCACCGCTCTATAGAACTTATTTTTATGTTTTGTTGACACATTCTTATCACACATGACTCCAGATGCTAACCTTCAATTTCATCCACCCCACCCCAATACGGTGTGTGACATCCTTGTCAATCTCCCTATCTTCCTGGATAATTGACCCTAGGTACTTGGAACTTCATCTCTTGGGGATGACTTGAGAGTCGAGCCTCACATCCACGTCCGCTTCCCCCGTCACGCCACTGAACGTACACTCCAAGTATTTCGTCTTAGTCTTACTCAACTTGAAACCTTTAGACTCCAGGGTCTGCCTCCATACCTCCAGTCTCTCATTAACGCCACCTCGCTTCTCATCGATCAGACTATATCATCATCGAACAACATACACCATGGCACCTCCCCTTTTATATGGTGTGTTAGGGTATCCATTGCCAGGGAAAATAAGAACGGGTTTAGCGCAAAATCCTTGGTGTAACCCCATAAATACCGGAAAAGTCTCTGAGTCACTTCTTACAGTCCTAACCCGCATCTTAGTTCCATCATACATATCCGTTGTCGCTCTAATATAAGCTACCGGCACACCTTTCACCTCCAGGCATCTCCAAAGAATGTCCATAACAACCTTGTCATACGCCTTCTCTAAGTCTTATCTTCTTCTTTATCAAATTAAAAAGAACAAATTATGTACACCATACCAAAATGTATCAAGAAAGTCTTCCTACATGCAAGAACAACAATAATAATAACAAAAAAAAACAGTTTGATCCCAATAGGTGGGGTCTGGGGAGGGAAATTTGTACGCAGGCCTTATCCCTACCTAAGGAAGGTAGAGAGGCTATTTCTAATAGACCTCCGGCGCAGGAAGGGCACGGAAAAGAATATGAAAGCAAGGAAGGAAGAAAGATAGAAGAGAAAAGAAAAGAGAGAGATAAAGGATAAGTAGTACCAAATAATATCAATAAGGAATACAATACCTGAGGCGTACAAAACCACATAACGTAATAAAAATCTAAGAATATGAAGAGACATGTATGCTACTAAGACTATCAGTGAACAACTATAAACTAACTACTAACTTTCTACCTTAATCCTCGACCTTAACACCCTCCTATCAAGGGTCATGTCCTTAGTGAGCTGAAGCAACACCTTGTCCTGCCTAATCACCTCTCCCCAGTACTTCTTAGGTCTACCGTGACCTCTTCCCGAACTATCCATGGCTAACCTCTCACACTTCTTGACAGGAGCATCAATGTTTCTTCTCTTAACATGTCTGAACGATCTCAGCCTCGACTCCCGCATCTTATCCTCCACGGAGGCTACTCCCACTCTGTCCCGTATAACTTCATTCTTAATACTATCTCTCCTGGTACACCCACACATCCATATCAACATCATCATCTATGCTACTCTCATCTTCTACACGTGGGAGTTCTTGACTAGCCAACACTCAGCCCCATACAACATAGCTGGTCGAACTACCACTTGATAAAACTTACCTTTAAGTCTTAGCGGCACATTCCTATCACACAAAACACTAGAAGCGAGCCTCCACTTTATCCATCCCACTCCGATGCAATGTGCGACATCTTCTTCAATCTCCTTGTTACCCAGAATAATAGACCTGAAATACTAAAAACTCGCTCTCTTGGGGATAACTTGAGCATCAGGCTTAACCTTTATGTCTGCATCATGGGTCCCTTCACTGAATTTGCACTCCAAGTATTCTGTATTGGTTCTACTCAATTTGAAACCTTTAGACTCTAAGTTCTGTCTCCAAACTTCCACCCTCACATTAAATCTTTTACGCATTTCGTCAATCAACATTATATCATCGACAAATAGCATGCTCCAAGGCTCCTCCCCTTGGATGTGACGTGCAGTACATCCATCGACAAGCAATAAAAATGGGCTAAGAGCCGATCCCTGGTGCAACCCCATCACCATAAGGAAATGCTCCGAGTCACCACCCACAGTCCTCACCCGAGTCTTAGCATCATCATACGTATCCTTAATCACCCAACCAAAATGCTGCTAACCTCCAAACACCTCGACGGAACCTCCCCCGGAACTTTATCGTATGCCTTCTCAAGGTCAATAAACACCATATGCAAATCCTTCTTCCTATCTCTGTATTTCTCCACTAATCTCCCAGATGAATCGCTTCCGTAGTTGAACGCCCCGGCATAAATCAAAAGTGATTCTCGGAAATAGACACGTACCTCTTACCCTGGCCTCCACCACCCTCTCCCAAAACTTCATAGTGTGACTCAATAACTTCATACCCCTATAATTGTTGCAATTTTGGATATCACCCTTGTTCTTGTAAAGAGGAACCATCGTACTCCACCTCGATTCTTCAGGCATTTTCTTTGTCTTAAAAATAACATTAAACAACCCGGTGAGCCACTCCAAACCTGCCCGCCCCTCGCTCTTCCATAATTCCACTGCGATTTCGTCAGGCCTCGCCGCTCTGCCCCTGCATATCTTACGCATCGCCCCTTCCACCCGCTCTACCATAGACCGCCTACAGTACCTAAAATCCAGTCGACTCTCGGAGTGCTCCAACTCACCCAGCACAATGTGTCTATCCCCTTCCTCATTCAACAGTTTATGGAAGTATGTCTGCCATCTTCTCCTAATAAGTGCCTCATCCATCAACACTTTGCCATCCTCGTCCTTGATGCACTTGACTTGGTCTAAGTCGCGGGCTTTCCTCTCCCTCAGCTTGGCCAACCGGTACAACCTCTTGTCCCCCCTTGCCCTCGAGCTCCTTGTACAAACAAGCAAACACCACGTTCTTAGCCATCATAACTACAAACTTTCCCTCTTTCTTTGCCTTTCTGTAACACTCGCGATAATCCTTTTTTTCCTCCTCGTTTGTACTCTCTACTAGCTTCAAATAAGCAGCTTTCTTATCATCCACTTTACCTTGAACCTCTCAATTTCACCACAAGTCCCTTTTATGACCCCCAGGAGAGCACTTCGTGACCCCTAAGACCTCTATAGCAGCTTCCTTAATGCAATCCGCAACCATGAACCACATACTAGTCGCGTCCCCCATACTCATCCAGGCGCTCATAGCCAACAACTTCTCCCCTAACTCTTGAGCTTTGTCCTTGGTCAAGTTACCCCACTTGATCGTATGTTGATTGCACCCTGCTCTCTTTCACCTACTCCTCTTGATCTCCAGGTCCATAACTAGGAGCCTATATAGAGTCGTGAGGTGTTTACTTGGGATGACCTTGCAGTCAGTGCACAGACCTTTATCACATTTCCTGCAGACAAGATAATCAATCTGAGTTTTGCTCATTGAATTTCGGAAAGTGACCAGGTGCTCTTCCCTTTTTGGAAAACTCGAGTTAGCTATAGCCAAATTCAAAGCTCTAGCAAAATCCAACAGTGAATTACCTCCCTCATTCCTATCCCCAAAACCGTACCCGCCATGTACATCATCATAACCCCTAGCACTAACCCCAATATGACTATTGAAATCTCCGCCAATGAACAACTTCTCTGTGTGCGGGATACTACACAACATATCGTCCAAATAATCTCAGAATTGCTTCTTGACCTCCTAGTCGAAACCTACATGAGGACCGTATGCACTAATCACGTTTATAGTAAACCCACCAACTACCAGCTTAATACTCATCAACCTATCATTTACCCTCCTAACCTCAACCACGAGCTCTCTGATGTCCTTTTCTATTAAAATACCTACCCTATTCTTACCCCCAACGCTCCCTGGGTACCATAGTTTAAACTCGTCTACATCTCATGCCCTAGTACCCTTCCATCTAGTCTCTTGAACACATGCTATGTTGATCTTCCTCTTCTGAAGAATCTTGCCTAACTCTACTTCCCCGTCAACGTCCCAATGTTCCAAGAACCAATTCTCATCCTAGAGGCTTTCTTACCCCCCTTCCCACCCCTGGACCCCACCCGAGGACATGACCTTACTCACATCGTTCACTACTGCCACTATAAGCAAAAGGTATTAGGTAAACACTACCACTAAGAACCAATTACGGGAACGAAGACTACAAGCTATGAACCCATGAGCTAAAAACAAACGACTACGAGAATAGAAACGCGAGCAGGCCCTAGAACAATGGATCTACTACGTCTACGAAACTACCCCTATGCAAACACAGAATTAAAATGAATAGATGAAACCTTAATCTTCCTACATGCAAGAATATTCAAAATATTAGTAATAAAATAATCACTGACATACTATTTTCGGTGCACGAATTGGCCTTTCATATATGAGGCTTTTTGTCTTTAGTATAAGGTGTTTCTTCTGCATTAACAATGAAATTCATTGTGTTCTTTCAAAGAAGTGAAACCCAAGTTTTGTTTGACATAAACCATCGACCGAAATACAAACCTTGGCACATCTTCTGAATATTATCATATTTCTTGCACAGATCAAAGACTCTCTCTCTCTCTGATCCTCCATTGGAGCAGTTAAAAGAGTATTTTAATAGTATAAAATTACTCAGTCTTTGGTTGTATTTATCACAAAAGTGCTTGACCCAATGGCCCCTTATTAAAATGGAAGAAGAAACCGTTACGCTTCTAAAATAAGTGGCCATGCCTTCTGTGAGTTCGAGTCTGCCCAAAGCCAAGAGCAAGGTGGGAAGTTCTTGGATGGAAGGATGCCAGAGCTCTATTTGGAAACAGTATGTCTACCTCAGGGTAGGGGTAAGGTCTGAATACACACTACCCTCCCCAGACCCCAGTAAGTAAGTGGGATTATATGGAGTTGTTGTTGTTGTTGTTGTTGTTGTTGCCTTTTGAATGAAATGTTTGGCTCAGTAACTCAGTTGATGGGTGTGCCTTTTGAATGAACGGCTTGGCTGAGTTAATGAGCGTATCTTTTCAATCAAACAATTGGTTTAAATGATTAAAAAGAGGAGGAAAAAAATAGATGAAATTCCTAGCTTTTGAGAGATGCCTACGTTAATCTCTCTCTATATATATATATTACTCCCTCCGTTTCATATTATATAACATAGTTTGACTCGGCACGGAGTTTAAGAAAAAAGAAGAAACTTTTGAAACTTGTGGTCTTAAAAGCTTAAGGGGTAAAAAGTTTGTGGGGCGATAACATTTATGTGGTTATAAAAGCTTTTGATTAAGGGTAAATGAGTAAAACGAAAGAGTTTAAAGTTGAATTATTTCCAAATTTAGAAATGTGTCATTTGTTTTGGAACAGACTAAAAAGGAAAGTACCTCATTTAATATGAAACGGAGGGACTATATATTAACGTAATGCCTACGTTAGTGTTTTCCTCCACCAATCAATTAGACTTGCTAAACTTTAATTATTCTGGAATTAATCTCTCCATTCTTTGTAATTTGGAACGTAAATTGAGCCACTTTGCAAGCAAAAACATTTTTTTGTAGAAAGAACATGTGGGAAATGTTTCAGGTGCCTAATATTTTTATCCACGTATATATATAAAAATTAAACGTTATTTTGTAGAAAGAACTTGTAGGAAATGTTTCAGGCATGCACCTAACATTCAATATTAGATCAAATGAAACTGCTAACATGAAATTGAAAATTAGTTGGCTAATGAACTAATTAACTATACTAAAATATTATCCCCAAGTACATTAAGAGGTTGGTGGTTTAATTTCTGGTGAAGCTGTTAGCTATTAATACCAAATGCCTTATATCTCTTAATACACAGAACAAAAACAATAGCATATGTCCTCTACTTCGATTAATTAACAAGATTATCCAAAACTCATGAGCTTGTATATATGTCAACTAATATATAGCAGGTATTTTAATAACAGACTAACGCAAGTATATATGTGCCTATAAATTCTCTATGATCTCTTTGGAGTTGATGCGAGTAGTAATTAAAATGGCTAAATTTGGCCATTTGGGTAATTTTCTAGTGTTGTGTATTCTACTAGGAATAGTGGGTTCTAGCCATGCTCAGTTACAGCTCAACTTTTATGCAAAGAGCTGTCCGAAAGCAGAAAAGATAAGTCAAGATTATGTGCAAAAGCACATCCCAAATACTCCATCTCTTGCAGCTGCCTTGCTCAGACTGCATTTCCACGATTGCTTTGTCAGGGTAAGTATTTTACATGCAACAATATTTTCACTCAACAGTAACATCTTGAAGTAATGCAGTTTAATTTTCTTCTGAGTATTTGTAGGGTTGCGATGGTTCAGTACTTCTGAATTTCACGTCGAGCACAAGAAACCAAACTGAAAAAGTGGTTGGCCCTAATCAAACATTGAGAGGCTTCTCATTCATTGATGGTGTGAAGAAAATAGTTGAAGCTGAATGTCCTGGAGTAGTCTCTTGTGCAGATATTGTTGCCTTGGTTGCTAGAGACTCTGTTGTGGTCACAGTAAGTACAAAACTTGAACCAACTTACAACTTGTATTTACTTGTCTCATTGTCTCCCTTTTACTTCTTTGTATGATAGGGAGGACCTTACTGGAATGTACCAACTGGTAGAAGAGATGGCAGAATATCAAACGCGTCCAAGGCCTTGGCAAACATCCTTCCTCCAACTAGTAACCTCTCCAGTCTTCAGACGTTTTTTGCTAGCAAGGGTCTTGACCTAAAAGACTTGGTCCTATTGTCAGGTAAGTTTAAATTAGTGCAAATTTCTACTTAGTTCTTGTATATTGAGATTTTCCATAAATTTAGTTTTTCTAAAAAAAAAAATTATTGCGATGAACAATTTGTTATTAGGTGCACATACCATTGGAATCTCTCATTGCTCGTCATTTTCAACACGTTTATACAATTTTACTGGAGTTTTGGGCACAGAAGACCCATCTCTAGACAGTGAATATGCAGCTAATCTTAAGGCGAGGAAATGCAAATCAAACAATGACAATACCACAATTGTTGAAATGGATCCTGGGAGTTCAGGACATTTGATCTTAGCTACTTTAAGCTTCTGCTCAAGAGAAGAGGGCTATTCCAATCTGATGCAGCCTTGACTACAAGTGCGACAACAAAGTCATACATCAACCAGCTAGTACAAGGTTCACTCAAACAGTTCTATGCTGAATTTGCTCAGGCAATGGAGAAAATGGGCAGGATTGAAGTCAATACTGGCTCTGCTGGTGAAATTAGGAAGCAGTGTGCAGTTGTGAATAGTTGAGTGCAACGATTGTGTGTTTGGGTGTGTGTGTACCTTGGAGTGAATGATTTCCTAGCATGTATCATGTTCTTTTTTGTACTTATTCCAATTATTTTGTATGTTGATGGTTTTGTTGAAACAAAACTAAGATCCAATCTGGTGCTTCTGAATTTGCTTTAGAGCATTTTGCTAGAAATGAACCTTTGTATTTATATTCTTTCATAATGCAGCTGAGATTGAGAACTATAAAGTATTCATCATTATTGATTTTTATACCTTTGTCCTGAGTAACTAAAGAATTCCATCAAAACCTTAGCAGATGGCAAAGTTGTTTAGTGAACATCAAGTTCGAACATCTCATCTTCCATTTGCTGTAAGTCTTTATTTCATCCGGAGTTTCAAGAAAAGATCAGTATTAATTCTTTATAGTATGAGAAATAGATGAGAGGTTGAAGAGTCTTAACAATTGAAGGGAATAAGCTTATCTGCACCAAATTCGCGAAAGAATTGAAGGGGCCTAAAGTTGGAAACTACCATGTATATGTAACAGTAACAGACCAAAGGCAAATAAAGATGCATATTTTCATGACCTTGCCTTGAGGTATGCAATCAGATACATTTGTATCATACTGGTGAAGTTTAAAATGGAAGACCACATTTGGAAACAAATAGAACAATTTACAATTGATGAAGCTAATCACCGTGATTCAGAAGCAACAGAAACTCACTCAGGATAGATCAAACGCCGCACAGCCTAAGGGCAAATGTCAGAACACTAGGTACAAAGTTTTTGGTAGAAGCTATAGAAAGCATATGAGAATTTGTTTGCCAAACTGAAGAAACAGAAAACATTTAAAAGTGCCGATAAAACAGAAAATCCAAGTCTGACTTTGTTAGCTTTCCCAAGGCATCTGAAGAACCACCGACAGTCCTGCAATCAAAAACTTGGAAGTTCAGTATGTCAGAGGGAAAAAACAAACAGTTAGAGAAAAATGGTTTTCGAAAGAAAGAGCGGAGGAGGGAGGGAGTGGGAGCAAAGAAGTGAACTCAAAAGCAAAAATGCAACGAAAAGGCTGTCAATAACATTCATCAAATGCTTTATCTTTGAGAATTATTTGAATGAGAAAACATGAAAAGGCTTTAAATTACTTGATTTCCATAACTTCTGAAGACCTCTCCCACTGAAGGAAATGTATGAAAATAATTTCAACTCATCACCATATCCTTTAGTCAAATACATGCAACCATATAAACGACGGTAAGAAAAAAGACAGTACTACTTGCCCTTCAAAAAATAGTTTCCTCTTTTCTTGTAACTCTAAGATCCTTTCTTCAATTGTATCCTCAATTACGAATCTCACAATCCTGCAAAATTAGAAAATAATAAGCTCTCCAAGTCAACGGCATCTAAAGTACAAGAAATGCAAAACACGCCTGACTGGTTTATGTTGCCCTATTCGATGGATTCTATCTTGTGCTTGCCGCTCCACCGCAGGATTCCACCAAGGATCCATCAAGAAAACCTAGCATATGAAATTGGACATACCAAATGAACCAAATAACAGGAAATCTGAAGAGTGCAACACCAGATATGCACAAGCCTTTTCGAATTTGACTAAAGAGTCGGCGTATAAAGAGAAAGAAAATAGATCCCTTACATGTGATGCAACTGTAAGATTGAGGGCAACACCTCCAGCTTTCAAGCTCATAAGAAGTATCCTGCATTCTGGATCTTCAGTAAATGTGGTAACTGCAGCATTTCTTTCAGCCATAGACATGGATCCAACTAATTTAACACAATTGACGCCCGACTGCCCGAATATACACAAGACAAGTTTCTTTTTGTTACAGGTAGAAAAAAAGGAGCTAGGGGAAAGTATCTTCATATGTTACCTTATGAAGAGAATAGTGTATCAGATCCAAAAACGACGTGAACTGGCTAAAAACTATTCCTTTTGCAGAACCGTCTCTTTCATCCATGAGCCTAATTTCTTCCCTCTACATTCAATAAAAGTAGAAATGAACATCAAACTTGTATTGCACATATCCCCTCATTTTGCAAAGAAGAAAAGCAAACTGAGGAGCAATATGATGATAGAGTATAAGGTAATTGCATACCAAAGCTTCTATTTTAGTGCTTGTCTGGAATCCATCGAGCTGAATTTTGTTCAATATACTTGAGGACCTAATTAACCCTTTGACAGTAGGTTTAGAACTAGAATCCCCCTTATCATTATTTGCATTGGAGTCAAATGTAAGGGGTTTATCACATGAAGGGCATGCCTGTTTTCCCCTACTTTCAGCAAAGTTTATCAAACACGTCTTGCAAAACACGTGTGTGCAAGAAGTAACCTGCAACAATCAAAGTACTTTTGATAAATATCTCAGAGTCTAAAGGGTGTACATGCAACATTCAGGCTGACAATGAGCAATTGAAAGGTGCTCCAAGTTCTTGGACCTTGAACGGACAACATGAAAAATAAGTACTAAATGCAAAAAGGAGAAATCTATCAAATTAAATTTCAGCTAAGTAACATGAGGTGCACAAACTCACTATTGGATCTTCCACCATATCTTTACATAAGCTACACGACTGTTCAACATCTCCATCATCTTTATTCACACTAGTCAAATCTGTGCTAGAGCATAGCACAAGGTAAGGGTGATCAACTGCCTGCCGATCAAAGAAGGACATTGGTCAAACACATGTATGTAGTAACAAGTTAAATTGCATATTTCTATTGTTTAAACTGTTACTTTCTCATAAGCATATCATTCGAGAGGCAAGATCAGACGAAGCAAATGAAAAGTCAATGTTTGTATCTGAGCTCATGTAATAGGGGACCTCATATTACATAATACTATAGCCAAGCATAATAGAAGGACTAGAAAACTAAAAACAGTCACTTCAAAATTAAGTTCACAAAAGAACACTAGGACAAAAGATTTAGCTTTGACATGAGAAAACAATTTAAGCCAACAACCATGTTTAATAAACTTTAGCAGTCGTTTGATAAGCTGGACAGCACATCAAATAGGTCTTCCATAGTCCAATATTTCCACCGATTTTACATATTTTCTTCTTACCAGATTAATTGATGTGTTCTCATAATTCCCTTGGCCAAACTCTTGATAAATCTGTTGATCAAACTGTGGTAACTATCCGTTATTATCTCCCAAATACACGCGCAACCATCCAAGTAGTGAATCCAAGGCTTTAATAAAACTAAAACAATGTAATACTATAGTGATAAAATTATTAGGGGAAAATGTTTATATAAAAACTACAGCAGAAAATGGGATATGAAATAGAAGATGAAAATATAAGAAGCTGTTGAACATGTATTTCTATGCACACATAAGAAATGTATTGAAGTTCAACCAAAGGACTATGGAGAAGAGGCAGATAATGAATCTCTAATGCCTCTTAATCAGGCCCAGTTTGAAGTTTAATTAGGACTAAACATGCCTCTACTATTTGCAGTAAACAGCATGAATGCAATAAAAAATGGACAAATTGATTAGAAAATTTTAGCACTGAAAACACCACACGTAAAATTGAAGCAACAAAGAGAGTCGATCAGGAAAAAACAAGTAGATGAAAGCAAGCATCCATTACAATTATCAAGAACAGTTAAGGTTCCATGGATAGCATTGTCTTGTTACCTGCCGTAGGCGTGTGATTATAGCAAAAACGTGAGCATAGTTATTCATTAGAGTTCCCGCCTCAACATATCTGCACCAAAATACAAAATGGGGAAAAAATACAGTTAGAAATAAAAATATCGTTGCCCCCTTCTTACTTTTTTGGCAAGTTAATGATACAAATAATCGGGAATTATGGGAAGAAAAAGACATATAAGATCTTTAAGTATTTAGTATTCCAAGAAACTACATGTTCCAGAACTACTTAACAACAAGCAGTTGTAGGAAAGATATTCCATGCATAAGACAAGGAAGAAGAGCTCGAGTTTGAAAATGAAATATCAGAGAGATTGCATACGTATCGAACTGTGTCTTGCTTTCATTGTGAAATGACATGTAGAAGTCGAGTTCTGCGTCACTCAAAGAATCTTTTCTCAGAATAACCTGAACCCAAAAATAAGTAACAAGCTACACTGTTAAGAAGATTACTACTATCGAATTGAACTGCACACAGCACTAGTGCAAGACAGAACTTACAGTCTTCATGGGAAGTGCTAACTCAGCAGCTCTTTCCTTTTTGGAACGTCTTAGCAATAGCTTTTTCAGAATATTGTGCTTCAATAAAAGCATCATCTTTACCAGCCCCTTTGTTTGGATTTGCTTGTAAAGGTTTTTTCATATACTATTAAGAGGACATGTTTCAACTTTACCATGTTAGCGATAAGATGAAGCCTCAAAAGTGTGTATATTGAAGTAATTACACATTAACTTACTCTATTCCACCAGAGAAAGTGGCGTGCGCAGTTGTGGTGGCACAGTGAGCAATCAGTGAAGCTGTAGTACATTGAATTTACCAATAGGACATTTCAGACAGTCAGTAAACCACATATTAGTAACATTGGTTCAGAAGCAAAATAACACTAAGAGATACTATAAAATGAAACAGATTTAAGCCACTGCATCTTTCATCCTCACGGGTAGGAACAAAGACAAACAAGGATCTTTATGTCTACCTATAATCAAGTCCTCTGCAATCACAATCTTTGCAAAAGTAATAAGCGTAAGGAGCTTGTAGGAAACGAACCTGTGCAAAGGTACAGAATTTAGTTAGTTAACCTCACAACAATAAGTTCTAGAAAACATTAAGCATGCAGATGGAAGATAACTTACAAATGAGTACAATTCTCCCATACGATTTTGCAGGGGTGAACCAGTTAAGGCCCACTTATAA